>JAGXOD010000004.1:1345000-1415000 GCA_020368025.1 Brachyhypopomus occidentalis | reverse complement strand
TAACCAGCACTGGTGTTCTTATTCTCACTCTTCCTGAGACTGTAAAGACCCATCACATTGTCTCCGAATCGGATGTCAAGGGTGTAAAAAAAATCAATCAATCAATCAAACATTTAGAATAAAGGACGCAGGATTCAGCATCCGTGCGGGATGCTGGGACAGTGCAGTGGAATCTCTGGGCAAACTGGAGTTATTGCTGTGGCTTTGAAAGCGCCAACCAACACGATGCCATAAATCTCCATGATGTTCTGCTCTGGCCTGAGCTTTTTATTAGCAACCGTGTGAAGATGAAGGCTATCAAGTCACTTACCTGTGTGTGGCAGATGGAAGGACAAGGTACAGACAAAAGAGAGCGAGCACAGATGCAGATTCAGACAGTAAGTGCGCATGGCGCAACTACAGACATTCACTTTGGTGAAAAATTCTTTTCTGACTATAAACCCAACTCTCAACGCAAGAATTTGCAAAGGTATCTTGTGGTTCTAAAATCTTTAACATGTAGCTTTTGTAAAAAGAGCTTATTTTATTTTGTATTTTAGTAATCCTGACCAAGTATCCCTGGCCTTATTCTTCACAGGCAGGACATTTTTGTTAGATAACACTCACTCCTGCTAACAATTTATTGCAGATTCTCTCTAATTACTGAAATTACTTTAAAGATTAACCAAGTATGAGTGCACACAGACAGCACATCAGAACAGTCCTAAAACACACTACACCAGCAAAATCTCTCCAAAGTCTCTTTGTCTCTCACACACATGCACACACCCTCATGAAACCGCACATGCACACACACGCACATACACACGCACACACACACAAAGTTAGGAACATCTTCCACCCCACAATGCAGAACATATCAAATCAAAGAACACCAGACAATTAAGAAACTCCACCCACGCATCCACCCACACACACACACACACACTATGGACTCATTCATTACTGTGTGCCAGCATGGCCCCATTTTCCCGTGAGCATTGGCTGCTGCCACATGGCCCTGCAGATAACATGATTACCACACACACACACACACACACACACACACACACACACACACACACACATAAAGAACCACAACAACAAGCAACAGTGGATGAGTGGCCACCAGCAGGAACAGTGAGTCAGCGTTCAGTACGATGAGCCAGCGTTGACTTCAGACCATCACCCTGCTCGAGAGTGGCCACTACTGGACACCATGTGCAAGGTGTTTAATGGACAGCTAGGCTTTCTGATGCCAGCTTCTCTAACAATGTCTTACACACTCACAAACAGGTCTCTGGGGAAGGAGGGAGGGAGCAATAGAGAGAGAGAGAGAGAGAGAGAGAGACATCGATGCTGAGGCACCGGCGTATCAGTGTACCTACAGGTGGTGAGAACGTGACTGTTATAGAGAAAGAATTAGAAAGAGAAAGAGATAAATAGAGAGAGGGATAGAAAGAGCAGGGTTACATTGCCTAGAGGAAACTGAAGTCTTCTAGCTATATCCCTCTCTCTCTCTCTCTCTCTCTCTCTCTCTCAAAGGATAGACAAAGTAGAAAAATCAATGAACTGTGGTGTTAGCGTTATGCCAGTGTCAAGGGGCCTGACAACTGTAACCGTGGGAACAGGGTCAAAGAGCCAGAGGGAGGGGAGGATGCTATGAGTGGCGGGCAGCGGTAGCTGCTAACAGGCTAACAAGGGAATTACAGAGCAAGGGCTTAATTTGGTCTGTGTGTCATAGCTGCACTACACACACACACACACACACACACACACACACACACACACACGCGGAGAACACATCATCCTTGCTCGCGTCTTGCACTGTTAAGCTGACAGTATTCATCAAGTAGACCAATGTTCACTATGGGAGCTAGAGCTAGAGCTATAGAGTAGCACAGGAGACTGGACCAGCCATCTAGAACTGTTGAATGGGGATTCATGCTCAGAGTCTACCAGAGTGCTCAGTCTACCACAGCACTGCTGAGTGTCTCCCAGGCCGCTCGTGGAGTCTGTGGAGAGTCGGCCTGCAGTGGGCAGACACCAGTGGGGACCACAGCACATGGATCTATGAGCTGCTCAGAGACAGGCCAATCCAGGACAGTGGTGAGAGAGGGACAGAGAGAGAGAGAGAGAGAGAGAGAGAGAGAGAGAGGGATGGAGGGAGAGAAGGAGAGAGAGAGAGAGATGGAGAGAGAGAGGGATGGAGGGAGAGAAGGAGAGAGAGAGAAAGACGGAGAGAGAGAGATGGATGGAGGGAGAGAGGGAGCAAGAGAGACACGTTTGTGAAATGGTACACATTTGTGATGGTGCATGCTGGGTACCTGTCTGTACACAAAGGCCACAAGGCCAGCTGATAGCACCTAGGGTTAGGGTTAGGGTTAGGGTTAGAGGTTAGGGGGTTAGAGGTTAGAGGTTAGCTGATAGCACCGTGTGTAGGGCAGACTGTCCCATATGCTCATATGCGCTTGGAGACTTACTGACTTTCTTCTTTCAGCTGAATACACTTAGTTGTATACAAAACACACACACACACACACACACACGCATGTCCACACACACACACACACACACACACACACACGCATGTCCACACACACACACAAGCATGCACATAAACATAAATCCATGTTAGGTAACTCATGGTTGGTATTTAATTGCCATAGAGTGTCATTATTGTCTGCTTTGGAAAGACCACTTAGCTAGTCAAACGCTCCCCTCAGTCATCTCCAATTGATACTTCATGCTAATGAAACACAAAGGAAATGCGTCTGCCATGTTCCAGCGTAAATTATTTAACCATGTCCGCCGTATGGCAGCAGTTCTCTGATTGGCTACTGCCATCAATCAATGCTACTTTGTATCTGTGTAGCAGACAGCCCCGCCCTACCTGTTGTCGTGGTGACCTGAAGGTGACGGACAGTTTGATAAATGGCCTCTGCAGCTGCTACATTCACAAGGCCACACCACACAACTCTGGGGGAAATGCCACTGCACAAGCAGGCTTACACTCAAAAGCACACACACACACACACACACACACACACACACACACACTTTAAAAATGGAATCGGATGTTTGGCAGCCCATGGCTCTATTTAAGCAGCACTTTGAGGAGAACCTACTTCCTTATAGACAAGGAGAAAAGTTGTCTGCATGCTAATGTGGTGTGTGATGCCATGCTAATAGAGTGTGTGTGTGTGTGTGTGTGTGTGTGTGTATGTGCGTGCGTGCGCGCGAGCTCCACATTTTCAGCATGAAGACTGCACAAGTTTTGGTTTCAGTTGAACAAAGACAGCCAAACTGAACCCACATATCCCTCAAAACAAAAACGTGTCCAAAGTCATTTTGTGCAATTTATGCCACAGCACACAAATCTCTCTCAAAGTCACAAGCCCTTCCCCTCATTCGGCTAGAGCGACATTGATTGGCTGATGGAGGCTTGACTGGCAGAGTGCCTGGGCTGTAGTGGCGCCCCCTGTCCTCAGTCTCTGCGCTGCACGGGTGACTGTGTCTGCTTCAGCACCAGGACAGAGCAGACGATGCACACAGCCCCCCTGGTGCTCCACCACCTCAACCCTCACACACACATTACCTCCCACGTCTCAAAGGAAGAGCAGCAATAAAGCGGAAAGCTCTTAAGACATAATCTACCATAACAAAAGACTCTGATCTGCTGGTCAGTTTCTAATATTAGAAGGACTAAGATCATCAGGCAGCGTCGGTGAGTCCGAGTTGGTGCTGCGTCCCACAGCTCTGTACAAGACGTGGTGGGTGGAGCGCTTGGTGCAGCAGGACAGGCTGCAGTCTGAGACTCCTGCAGACCGAGACTCCTGCAGACCGAGGTTCCTGCAGACCGAGGTTCCTGCAGACCGAGGTTCCTGCAGACCGAGGTTCCTGCAGTCTGCAGACCGAGACTCCTGCAGACCGAGACTCCTGCAGACCGAGGTTCCTGCAGTCTGAGACTCCTGCAGGAGGGTGGGTGGAGCGCTTGGTGCAGCAGGACAGGCTGCAGTCTGAGACTCCTGCAGACCGAGACTCCTGCAGACCGAGGTTCCTGCAGACCGAGACTCCTGCAGACCGAGGTTCCTGCAGACCGAGGTTCCTGCAGACCGAGGTTCCTGCAGACCGAGGTTCCTGCAGTCTGAGGTTCCTGCAGTCTGAGGTTCCTGCAGTCCGACTGAGCCAGTTCTGTCTTGCTCACAAACAGATGCTCATAAATGCACAAACACACACACACACACACAAACACACTGAGACATGTAAAAAAATTAGAAATGGAATGAATCAGACCACCATGAGATGGAAAACAGCATCAGTAAGAAGAACATGGGAGTAATAAGAGTGCAGACACACACACACACACACACACACACTGTCAGCCCCCTACACTCCCACAGCCATAAAGCAGCAGAAAGATTATTAGAGAATGTCTATACTTAAACCCTGAGCCTTAACATCAGCAAACTACAGGAAATCAAAGGTCTCTCTGCACAGCTCAGCAAGATGTCTCCTCAAACACAACCTCTGTCTCCACAAAAGCTATACGCACTACTCGCTTTCTCCCACACGCCGAAGCACAATACGACCCTTAGCTTGATATGCTGGAATCACTGGAGATGTTTTAATCAGATACAGATATGTCTTTGATTATGGGGGAGTGTTGTTTTTATTGGTGATTCTGTGTAGTGAACCACACACTATCAATAGTTGGATGAAATTATGTTTTCCTAAATTGGTGGTCTGACTGTATTTGAGTCCTCGAGTTCTTCTCTAAATTACTATCATCGCAAATCTCTCAACCATCTCGGCCTCTTTCACACACACATACGCACACACGCATACATACGCATGCCCACACGCACACGTGCACACAAACACACACTCTCACACACACACACACATACATACATACATACATGCACACAGACGTGGAGACGTTCACACAGCAACAGCAGTACTTGTTTACAGCACTTGTGTCAGTACCAGGTCCAGCTGACTTATGCTTCATGGCATCCCTCTGAAAATCCATAACAGCAGGGCAGGTGGGTGTCAGTTCTTCCACTTCCTCAAATTTATTAAACCCCTCACACATGCACACACTCCGGCCACCGAGGGTTCTCCACCGCATCGATCTCTCCCTGCTGCCCACGCTACTGCAGCGGACACCCTGCGGAACCACCTTACGGGGTGTTTCATTAGGTCTGTGGGGGAGCTTCAAGGAGAGCGCGCTGACGCAGACCGACAGCCCAGACTGCCCAGACAGCGCTCTCCAAGGTCCCCGCTTCAGCAGGGGATGGAGTTGGCCCCGCCCCTTTGGCCCCGCCCCTTTGGCATACCCCCCCCCCCCCCATGCTGCTGCCTTCCTTGCCTGTCACCAAATGTCACCCTGCACCAAAGTTAAGACGCCTCCCTCTCCCTCTGTCTGTGTGTGTGTGACGACAGCACTGTTGGGGCTGTGTCAGGCCCCTCTGGCAGTATTTGTGAGCGTTTCCTGTGTGTGTATCTTTCATCTCTGCAGTGTGCAGGGGTTTATGGGAAAGTCTAGGAGCAAGTCTGCTTATTCCAGGGCTAGGCTAGGGGTGTTGTAGTTTCTATGTGACAACTCAGCTGTGTATAGAAGTAAAGGGAAAAAAAGGCAAAAAGATCTCAATTTGAATGAACTAGTGTCTGAGAAATGTGGATTTGAATACTGATTAATTTGCTTACTGTAAATGGGTTTTATATGCACAGTTTGAATTTATATACCATGGATCTTGTAATATTTTGTAAGTTTGGTGGTTTACACTCACTAGTCACTCTATTACACCTCCTACATTAACCGGCCATGTCATGAGGCACCCCTATGTTGTAGATGCGCTGAAAAGCATGCACCCTGTAGATTATTTGTTAGCATGCACTCATTATTATAGAGCACCTGTTAGTATGCACTCTATTATAGAGCATCTGTTAGTATGCACTCTTTATTATAGAGCATCTGTTAGTAGCATGCACTCTTTATTATAGAGCATCTGTTAGTATGCACTCTTTATTATAGAGCATCTGTTAGCATGCACTCTTTATTATAGAGCATCTGTTAGTATGCACTCTTTATTATAGAGCATCTGTTAGTATACACTCTTTATTATAGAGCATCTGTTAGTATACACTCTGTTATAGAGCATCTGTTAGTAGGCACTCTTTATTATAGAGCATCTGTTAGTAGGTACTCTTTATTATAGAGCATATTTATTGCACTCTTTATTATAGAGCATCTGTTAGCATGCACTCTTTATTATAGAGCATCTGTTAGTATGCACTCTTTATTATAGAGCATCTGTTAGTATGCACTCTTTATTATAGAGCATCTGTTAGTAGGCACTCTATTATAGAGCATCTGTTAGTAGGCACTCTTTATTATAGAGCATCTGTTAGTAGGTACTCTTTATTATAGAGCATATGTTAGCATGCACTCTTTATTATAGAGCATCTGTTAGTATGCACTCTATTATAGAGCATCTGTTAGTATGCACTCTTTATTATAGAGCATCTGTTAGTATGCACTCTTTATTATAGAGCATCTGTTAGTAGGCACTCTATTATAGAGCATCTGTTAGTAGGCACTCTTTATTATAGTGCATCTGTTAGCATGCACTCTTTATTATAGTGCATC
The DNA here is from genome assembly GCA_020368025.1 of Brachyhypopomus occidentalis. Classification (NCBI taxonomy): domain Eukaryota; kingdom Metazoa; phylum Chordata; class Actinopteri; order Gymnotiformes; family Hypopomidae; genus Brachyhypopomus; species Brachyhypopomus occidentalis. The sequence continues at coordinate 1,408,366 of JAGXOD010000004.1, read as the reverse complement.
TGTTAGCATGCACTCTATTATAGAGCATCTGTTAGTAGGCACTCTATTATAGAGCATATGTTAGTAGGCACTCTTTATTATAGAGCATATGTTAGCATGCACTCTTTATTATAGAGCATCTGTTAGTATGCACTCTTTATTATAGAGCATATGTTAGCATGCACTCTTTATTATAGAGCATCTGTTAGTATGCACTCTTTATTATAGAGCATCTGTTAGTAGGCACTCTTTATTATAGTGCATCTGTTAGCATGCACTCTTTATTATAGAGCATCTGTTAGCATGCACTCTTTATTATAGTGCATCTGTTAGCATGCACTCTTTATTATAGAGCATCTGTTAGTAGGCACTCTTTATTATAGAGCATCTGTTAGCATGCACTCTTTATTATAGAGCATCTGCTGCTATGCATTCTGTTATACAGCATCCGTAGACCCCAAAAAACATGTGATCATGAAGAATACACTACACAAAACACCATTCAGTACTCTTTGCATTTTCGCATAGCTATAGTTGCATGTAGACACACACATACATGCAAACACACACACATTTAGCCACTTAGTCACAGAGCTTTATGGAATATTTCTGGCTAGGGTGGACACTCGGCGCTCCGGGTGTTTGTGTGTGTGTGTGTGTGTGTGTGTGTGTGTGACAGGGCCAGCTGGTGGCATCGTCTGGTTGGGGTTGATGAGATATTCTGGGCTCACCTGCTCGCCCGTTCAGCTGCCCGCCTGCCAGTTCCACCCAAGCAAGGCACTGTGGGAGGATCCCAACACAGCACGTCTTCACCAGCGCGATCCCAACACAGCACGTCTTCACCAGCGCGATCCCAACACAGCACGTCTTCACCAGCGCGATCCCAACACAGCACGCCTTCACCAGCGCGATCCCAACACAGCACGCCTTCACCAGCACGATCCCAACACAGCACGCACCAGCGCGATCCCAACACAGCACGCCTTCACCAGCGCGATCCCAACACAGCACGCCTTCACCAGCGATCCCAACACAGCACGCCTTCACCCCAACACAGCACGCCTTCACCAGCGATCCCAACACAGCACGCCTTCACCAGCGATCCCAACACAGCACGCCTTCACCAGCGATCCCAACACAGCACGCCTTCACCAGCGCGATCCCAACACAGCACGCTTCACCAGCGCCCAACACAGCACGCCTTCACCAGCGCGATCCCAACACAGCACGCCTTCACCAGCGCCCAACACAGCACGACCAGCGCGATCCCAACACAGCACGTCTTCACCAGCGCGATCCCAACACAGCACGTCTTCACCAGCGCGATCCCAACACAGCACGTCTTCACCAGCGCGATCCCAACACAGCACGCCTTCACCAGCGCGATCCCAACACAGCACGCACTTCACCACCGATCCCAACACAGCACGCCTCCCAACACAGCACGCCTTCACCAGCGCGATCCCAACACAGCACGCCTTCACCAGCCTTCACCAGCGCGATCCCAACACAGCACGTCTTCACCAGCGCGATCCCAACACAGCACGTCTTCACCAGCGCGATCCCAACACAGCACGCCTTCACCAGCCCCAACACAGCACGTCTTCACCAGCGCGATCCCAACACAGCACGTCTTCACCAGCGCGATCCCAACACAGCACGTCTTCACCAGCGCGATCCCAACACAGCACGTCTTCACCAGCGCGATCCCAACACAGCACGTCTTCACCAGCGCGATCCCAACACAGCACGCCTTCACCAGCGCGATCCCAACACAGCACGCCTTCCCCAGCGCGATCCCACACAGCACGTCTTCACCAGCGCGATCCCAACACAGCACGCCTTCACCAGCACTCAACTGCAGATTCACCTACACCCTCCTCTGAGCACCTACACCCTCCTCTGTGCACCTACACCCTCTGTGCACCTACACCCTCTGTGCACCTACACCCTCCTCTGAGCACCTACACCCTCTGTGCACCTACACCCTCTGTGCACCTACACCCTCTGTGCACCTACACCCTCTGTGCACCTACACCCTCTGTGCACCTACAGCCCCTCTGTGCACCTACACCCCCCTCTGTGCACCTACAGCCCCCTCTGAGCACCTACACCCTCTGTGCACCTACACCCTCTGTGCACCTACACCCTCTGAGCACCTACACCCTCCTCTGTGCACCTACACCCTCCTCTGAGCACCTACACCCTCCTCTGTGCACCTACACCCTCTGTGCACCTACACCCTCTGTGCACCTACACCCTCTGTGCACCTACACCCTCCTCTGAGCACCTACACCCTCCTCTGAGCACCTACACCCTCCTCTGTGCACCTACACCCTCCTCTGAGCACCTACACCCTCCTCTGAGCACCTACACCCTCCTCTGTGCACCTACACCCTCTGTGCACCTACACCCTCCTCCTGAGCACCTACAGCCTCCTCTGAGCACCTACAGCCTCCACCTGAGCCCCCTCTGAGCACACAGCCTCCTCTGTGCACCTACACCCTCTGTGCACCTACACCCTCTGTGCACCTACACCCTCCTCTGAGCACCTACACCCTCCTCTGAGCACCTACACCCTCTGTACACTCTGGTGTGCTGAAAAACACTTAGAGTAGGAGAACTAAACATCCAAATGATCTGAGATTATATGTGGAAAACAACAAGGAAGATGGACAGACAGACAGATGGAAGGATGCACACATGGATGGATGAATTATACAATGAACTGACGCATCACTAACAGCCTGTGTACTTGTTGAGAAAGGGTACATGCGTATACATATGCTGTTATCACTGCCTCAGTTAATGACAGAACAAACACAAATGACCACCCACAGACTCCAGAGCATGTGAGTGATGTAACACACGTTGGCTCAGACAATAAACATGTCTCAAACTTTGCAGATCTAACAACAGTGTCAGCATCGTGGAGGCAATGCCTCACACACACACACACACACACACACACACACACACACACACACACACACACACACTTAAAATACAACATTCACACAGGACATGGAAGATAATTACCCGATGCTGAAATAATTAGTTTACAGCATTTCAGTCATAGACATTAATTGCAGGCTTTGCGGGTGGTGATGATCTACTGTGAAGGTTTTGAACTTGCTAATGTTTGGTTTTATGGTTTCCCCATTTTTCAAAGTGTTTTTTTAACATACATGCTTCTGTAAATGTATGTGTAGTTATGTGTATTTCTGTTTTTGATTTCACTGGCTAACCAAAGCTGAACAGAGTACCAACATATATACCAGAGTACCAATGTACACCAGAGTATCAACATATATACCAGAGTACCAACATATATACCAGAGTACCAAAATACACCAGAGTACCAACATATACCAGAGTACCAACACATATACCAGAGTACCAACACATACCAGAGTACCAACATATACCAGAGTACCAACATATACCAGAGTACCAACATATATACCAGAGTACCAACATACACCAGAGTACCAACATATATACCAGAGTACCAACATACACCAGAGTACTAACATATATACCAGAGTACCAACATATATACCAGAGTACCAACATATACCAGAGTACCAACATATACCAGAGTACCAACATATACCAGAGTACCCACATATACCAGAACACCAACACATATACCAGAGTACCAACACACATACCAGAGCACCAACACATATACCAGAGTACCAACACATATACCAGAGTACCAACACACATACCAGAGTACCAACACATACCAGAGTACCAACACATACCAGAGTACCAACACATATACCAGAGTACCAACACATACCAGAGTACCAACACATACCAGAGCACCAACACATACCAGAGTACCAACACACATACCAGAGCACCAACACACATACCAGAGCACCAACACACATACCAGAGTACCAACACACATACCAGAGTACCAACACATATACCAGAGTACCAACACATATACCAGAGTACCAACACATACCAGAGCACCAACACATACCAGAGCACCAACACACATACCAGAGCACCAACACACATACCAGAGTACCAACACATACCAGAGTACCAACACATATACCAGAGCACCAACACATATACCAGAGTACCAACACATACCAGAGTACCAACACATACCAGAGTACCAACACATACCAGAGTACCCACATATACCAGAGTACCAACACACATACCAGAGTACCAACACATACCAGAGTACCCACATATACCAGAGTACCAACACATACCAGAGCACCAACACATACCAGAGTACCAACACATACCAGAGTACCCACATATACCAGAGTACCAACACATACCAGAGCACCAACACATATACCAGAGTACCAACACATATACCAGAGTACCAACACATACCAGAGCACCAACACATACCAGAGTACCAACACATATACCAGAGCACCAACACATATACCAGAGCACCAACACATACCAGAGCACCAACACATACCAGAGCACCAACACATATACCAGAGCACCAACACATATACCAGAGTACCAACACATACCAGAGTACCAACACATATACCAGAGTACCCACATATACCAGAGTACCCACATATACCAGAGTACCAACACATACCAGAGTACCAACACATACCAGAGTACCAACACATACCAGAGTACCAACACACATACCAGAGTACCAACACATACCAGAGTACCAACACATATACCAGAGCACCAACACATACCAGAGCACCAACACATACCAGAGCACCAACACATACCAGAGCACCAACACATACCAGAGTACCAACACATACCAGAGTACCAACACATACCAGAGCACCAACACATACCAGAGTACCAACACACATACCAGAGTACCAACACACATACCAGAGCACCAACACATACCAGAGTACCAACACACATACCAGAGCACCAACACATACCAGAGTACCAACACACATACCAGAGCACCAACACATACCAGAGTACCAACACATATACCAGAGTACCAAGACATATACCAGAGTACCAAGACATACCAGAGTACCAACACATACCAGAGCACCAACACACATACCAGAGCACCAACACACATACCAGAGCACCAACACATACCAGAGTACCAACACACATACCAGAGTACCAACACACATACCAGCTGCTACCTGCTGACGCTGCTACCTGCTGACGCTGCTACCTGCTGACGCTGCTACCTGCTGACGCTGCTACCTGCTGACGCTGCTGTGGAGTGTTTTTCTGATCTTACGATTACGCTCACTTTACGATTATTTTCTAATTTGTAATTACTATTTCCCTACAGTTCCTAACTGTTGCCTTCCTAGACCACTTTCACAGGTAGTTTTTCCACAGTCGAGGCGAGAAACTGCTTGTTCCTGCCACAACGACAAACTGCTAGCGTAAGTTCCTAAATTTCGGCTAAACGCGGTAAGTTTTTTGATTTATCTATGGCTGGTGCTGGTTTGTTTGCCTGTTCGGAGTGTGGCATGTTTAGTTTAGCCCCTTTCGCCGCTGATAATAGTAATAGCATTTGTAATAGGTGCCAGTTAGTCACCTCCCTCGCGGCAAAAAGTGGAAAGTTTAGAGCGCCCGCGTCCACTCATTATTAAGGGATAGAGAGCAAAAGTCAGCTGTAGCTGTGGGCGCGCCAGGGAGAGCTAGTGCCTCCGCGACCCGGTATTAGAGCCCTCACAGCGGGGCGCATGGGTGACGTCTCGGCGGCATAGTCGGAGAGCGAGGGCTGCAGCTAACGCTAACGCCAACGCTAGCCCACCAGAACACCACTCCCCAGTTCACGTGTCCAACAGGTTTGCCCGCTCAGTGAAACACCAACTGAGGAACGAACTCTGGTCATAGGCGATTCTATCGTTCGACGCGTGAAAGTAGCTAATCCTTTAGGGGCTCCAGCGGTTACAGTCAGTTGTTTATCGGGGAGCCAGAGCACCGGACATTAGTGGCAATCTTAGACTATTAGCTAAAACGAGATTTTCCAGGATAGTTATACATGTAGGGGCCAACGATATACGTCTGCGGCAGTCTGAAGTGACTAAAGCTAATATTAAAGAGGTGGTTAAACTGGCCCAGACGATGTCCGATGCAGTAATTTGCTCTGGTCCCATCCCAATGCGGCGCGGCGATGAGCAATACAGCAGGCTCACGGCGTTAAACCGTTGGATGTCTGAGTGGTGTAACGAAAATCATGTGGGCTATATTGACAACTATAGAATATTCGAGGGCAAGCCTGGTCTTTTAGGCAGGGATGGTGTCCACCCCACTCGGGATGGCGCCGCCCTGCTTTCCTGCAGCATAGCCCATAGCCTGTTAATTAGTCGGCAGAGTAGTATTAGGAGCTGCTGACAATCCAGAGTCCCGACCAGGCCGCAGACAAACCGGCTTACCCGACTGTCTGCACGCTGCCAAAAGGCGTCACCAAGTTCCTATAGGATTGAGACTGTGTCTGTGCCCCGCGTTAAATTCAATCATAGGAAAATTAAAATAGTCCGTCCAAAGTTTTTAACTACTATTCAAACCTCGCATCCGATTATTAGTAGCAATATAACCAATCTGAAAATCGGATTACTCAATATTCGATCGCTCAATTCTAAAGCAGCTATTGTGAACGAGATTATAAACGACCAGAAAATTGATATTTTATGTCTCACAGAAACCTGGATTCGATCTGGCGAATATTTAACTTTAAATGAGGCCACAACTGTGGGATACAGTTATATTCATAGACCAAGATTGTTAGGCAGAGGAGGAGGAATATGCATAATCTACAGAAATTCTTTAGAAGTCCACCAGAAACACTATGATCTCTCCAATTCGTTTGAGATGCTATCTATTAATATAACTAATCCGGCTACAAACAATGACACTCTCTCACTCACTAATGTGTACAGACCGCCAGGGCCCTACTCAGACTTTATAAACGATTTCAGTAATTTTGCAGCAAATTTAGCAGTACGTAGTGACAAAATAATAATGGTAGGAGACTTTAACATACACTTTGAGAAGGCAGAGGATCCGCTGAAAAGGGCATTTAGTTCGATATTGAACTCTGTCGGTATTATTCAAAATGTCACGGGACCTATTCATTATCACAATCATACTTTAGATTTGATTTTGACGCTGGGTACCGACGTAGCTAATATAAATACATTTCCGCAAACCACAGCAATCTCCGATCACTATCTAATCTCATTCGAGCTACATTTTAACCTAAATACCCGCCAGTCTCCTCAGAATTGTTTAAAACGCTCGATAAATTCGTCAACCGCCACACAGTTTACTGAAACCCTCCCAGATTTAACGACTTTAGCCAACTCGCCAACAGATCCAGAGGGGTTAGACAGTTTAACCGACTGCTAAGAGAATACTTGTAGATCAGCTCTAGATATAGTAGCTCCATTCAAACATAAAAAGGTCAGACTTAAAAAGCTCGCCCGTGGTACACCGACCAAACTCGTAATTTAAAACAAATAGCACGTAAATTAGAGCGGAACTGGCGCTCTACTAAGCTGGAAGTATTCCACTGTGCCTGGAAGGATAGCCTTATTGAATACAAAGTGGCACTTACTAAAGCACGGTCAACATACCTAGCCTCACTGATCGAAAAAAATAAAAATAATCCTAGATTTCTTTTCAGTACTATTTCTAAACTTACAAAAAAAATCAAACCAGCGCTGAACATCAGATTCCAGGGAACCTAACTAGTAATGTATTTATGGATTTCTTTGATAATAAAATAGAGAATATTAGACTAAATATAAATCCTTTTATAGGTAATTCATCTGGTTTGTCATCTGGATTGGCTGATATTGAACAAAATCTAGCATTAGAAGAAAAGCTTGAAGCTTTTCATCCACTCCCACAACTAGAATTGGAGAAAATAATTTCATCGTTAAATTCTACTACTTGCACATTAGACTCGATTCCCTCTAAATTACTCAAAGAGGTTTTACCAGTTGTAATCGAACCTCTTTTAAATATAGTAAACTCATCCATCACAATGGGTCACATGCCCAGATCCTGTAAACTAGCAGTCATTAAACCCCTGATCAAGAAACCAAATCTTGATCCTAATGTACTATCTAGCTACAGACCCATCTCGAACCTATCATTTATATCCAAGATCATAGAAAAAGCTGTGGCCAAACAGTTATGCTTATATCTGCACAGGAACCACATATTTGAAAAATTCCAATCTGGATTTAGGCCCGACCACAGCACTGAAACAGCACTAGTTAAAGTAACAAATGATCTCCTTCTTGCCTCTGATCAAGGTTATGTATCTCTATTAGTGCTTCTCGATCTTAGTGCAGCCTTCGACACAATAGATCACAAGATCCTGCTAGAAAGGTTAGAAAACTGGGTTGGAATCTCGGGTACAGCCCTTTCATGGTTTAATTCTTACTTAACCAATCGCTATCAGTTTGTAGAGCTCAATAATATTCCCTCCAAACACTCAGAAGTGAAATATGGAGTCCCGCAAGGCTCCATCCTAGGACCACTATTATTTACATTATATATGTTACCATTAGGAATAGTTATAAATAAACATGGTGTCAACTTTCACTGCTATGCAGATGACACCCAACTTTATATATCAGCCAAACCTGATGACAAATCCAGATTAGGAAAAATTGAGGCCTGCGTAAAAGTGATATTAAATGTTGGATGTCGCTAAACTTCCTCCACCTTAATGGTGACAAAACAGAGGTTCTCCTTCTGGGCCCAAAGGCCACAAGACAGAAAATACCAGATCTAATGTTAAATCTTGCAGATTACCCCATTACTCCTGGCTCGGTAGCCAAAAAATCTCGGCGTCTTATTCGACTCTGACCTATCATTTGATAAATACATAGATAATACTACCAGGATAGCTTTTCTACATCTCCGTAACATTGCCAAGTTAAGAAATGCATTATCCCAGCATGATGCAGAAAAACTAGTACACGCCTTTGTTAGCTCCAGATTAGATTATTGTAACTCGTTACTGTCAGGATGTTCAAATAGGAATATAAATAAACTTCAAGTAGTTCAAAATGCCGCAGCCAGAGTTCTAACTAGAACTAGGAAATTTGAACATATCAGCCCAGTCTTATCGGCCCTGCACTGGCTCCCAGTAAAATTCCGTATTGATTTTAAAATTATTCTATTGACTTATAAAGCACTGCATGGATTTGCTCCTGACTACCTCCAAGAGCTTATCTCTTATTATGAACCCCCGCGACCACTACGATCCCAAGGTGCTGGCCTCTTATTAGTTCCATCAATTAATAAGGTAACAGCAGGGGGAAGAGCCTTTTCTTATAAGGCCCCCCAACTATGGAATAGTCTTCCAGAATGTGTCCGGGACTCTGGCACAGTCTCAATCTTTAAGTCTAGGTTGAAAACTTACTTGTTTGATCTAGCATTTGGTAATTAATGTGCCCCTTTAGATAAGGTAACAGATCCAGGGGTTCATGGGTAAAGGGTTTTTATGGCAAACTGGGTCGCTGGTGCTGTCATCCTATCACTGCACGCGGTCACTCAAGTTTGTCGACGGTGTAGTGGATGGATGCCAGTGTCTCAGGATGCTCCCAAGTCTGTGTTACCTTCTGGTTCTGCCCTTTAGCTGGGCTGTAATAATTTAATTGCCGGAGTCGCTGCCAGAAATGCTTACACACTCCAGAAATGCTTACATTTACTTTGTCTAACATATTCCATATAGAACTAATTGTCCCTCTTCTTCCCAATGGCTGCCCGAGAAATACCGGGACAAGGAGAGACGAGCCTTTTCCGTTACCCACCCCATACAAGCATCTAGGAGATGGTCTGGCTTGCCAGTGGATGTGCCGATGCCGTGGTTGGATGTGCCATTATCGCAAGAGGACGTGCTGATGCCAACTCCCACCTGAGGCTCATCTACTCTGAAGGCACTGTGACTACTCGGCCTGGAATTAGAATCATAACTACAGGACTATATCTGGACTATACCTGAACTGTGAATGTGGACATTGCTAGCGGGCCGCCCAATGGAGGATGGGTTCCCTTTGAGTCTTGGTCCTCCCAAGGTTTCTTCCTAAATTCCTGCCATCTTAGGGAGTTTTTCCTTGCCACTGTCGCCTTTGGCTTGCTCATTAGGGATCTGGACCCACGCAATTTGTAAAAGCTGCTTTGTGACAACATGTGTTGTAAAAAGCGCTATATAAATAAAATTGAATTGAATTGAATTGATACCAGAGTACCAACACATACCAGAGTATCAACACACATACCAGAGTACCAACACACATACCAGAGTACCAACACACATACCAGAGTACCAACACATATACCAGAGTACCAACACATATACCAGAGTACCAACACATACCAGAGTACCAACACATATACCAGAGTACCAACACATATACCAGAGTACCAACACATACCAGAGTACCAACACATACCAGAGTACCAGAGCACCAGAGTACCAAGACATACCAGAGTACACATATACCAGAGTACCAACATACAGAGCACCAACACACCAGAGCACCAACACATACCAGAGTACCAACACACATACCAGAGTACCAACACATACCAGAGTACCAACACACATACCAGAGCACCAACACATACCAGAGCACCAACACATATACCAGAGTACCAACACATATACCAGAGTACCAACACATACCAGAGTACCAACACATACCAGAGCACCAACACATACCAGAGTACCAACACATACCAGAGTACCAACCAACACATATACCAGAGTACCAACACATATACCAGAGTACCAACACATATACCAGAGTACCAACACATATACCAGAGTACCAACACATATACCAGAGTACCAACACATACCAGAGTACCAACACATATACCAGAGTACCAACACATATACCAGAGTACCAACACATATACCAGAGTACCAACACATATACCAGAGTACCAACACATACCAGAGTACCAACACATACCAGAGTACCAACACATACCAGAGTACCAACACATACCAGAGCACCAACACATACCAGAGCACCAACACATACCAGAGTACCAACACATACCAACACATACCAGAGCACCAACACATACCAGAGTACCAACACATACCAGAGCACCAACACATACCAGAGCACCAACACATACCAGAGCACCAACACATACCAGAGCACCAACACATACCAGAGCACCAACACATACCAGAGTACCAACACATACCAGAGTACCAACCAGAGTACCAACATATACCAGAGTACCAACACACATACCAGAGTACCAACACACATACCAGAGTACCAACACATACCAGAGTACCAACACATATACCAGAGTACCCACATATACCAGAGTACCAACACATACCAGAGTACCAGTGTATACCAGAATACCAATGTATATCAGACTACCAACATACACTAGAGTTCCAAAATATACCAGAGATTCAGGATATGTTAAATTAAACAAAATGTTCCTACCACAGACAGTGTAGCCTGGTATCCTGGGACTAATGTCTGCCTTAAGAATATGCTCATGCATAAACATTACACATGCCAAAGTCACACACACACACACACACACACACACACTGCTCTACACACATATTCATGAGAATTTTCAGAACATGCAGCACTGCATATGTTATATGTGTATTATGTATAGTTATCATAGTTAACACACACTCACACATGCGCGCACAAACACACACGGACACGCGCAAACACACTCGCACACACCCGCTCACATACACACACGCACACACCCACAAACGCACAGTCAATGAAGAAGAAAGAAACACATTAATGCTCCTCATAGCCAAAAAAGAATTCTCAATACTGAATCACCAGGGGCAGTGTAATTTTAAGCTAGGCTTAATCTTAGCTAGGCTTAATCTTGGCCAAAAAAAGACTCGAAGTGGAGCAAATCAAAGGACTCCTGGCCTGCACCCTGAAGCTGGATTTATTGGTTGGTGAACTAAATTGCTCAATTTAAAGTCATTTTGGGCCGAACCAAAAGTAATTTTGTTCCGTTGAACTTCGCACAACCATATGTTAAGTGTGAACCATACGCTAGCTCACTCTCGCACAAATACATCTATAATCCTGGCGCCAAGAGTGATCTCCAGAGATCAGTCTCAGGGGACTCCCTCTCCTTCCCCCAACATAAACCCACCGTTAAGCCAAAATGGACTAGAAATTTCACAATGTCCGCGTAGTGTACATTCAGCCACGGACAAAGAACACCTGGGCCATTCCACGTGGCATTCCAGAACATAAAGGAGAAGAAGGAGAAGAATGGTCTGGAGTGTGCTGGGAGCTAAGGTGTGCCCCCCAGCCTAGCTGAACATCTGATCCGACACACACAAGGGACGTGTCCCCACCAGCTGTGGGCGAGATGGAGCTGATCAGTGCAGCGTACGCCTGCGGTAAACAAAATCTCTGGAGCAGCAACTACGGACAAAAGACTACACTTCACACTGCCTCACACACCACTCCCTCTGAGAGGCTGAGCGTGTGTGAATGTGTGTGTGAATAAGACTACCAGACACATACTTTATCTTTGTAGAGGTATAGGAAGCTAGGGGGGGCAGAATAGTGTTACTGGCCCTTTAAATATTTAATGGGCACAGAGATCGTTCACCCCAGAGGGAGGGCAAAGTCATTTTCTTCTGTCAAACACTTACACTGCAGAGGAAAGACAGGAAGAGTGAGAGAGAGAGAGAGAGAGAGGTAAAGGGAGAGAGAGAGAGGTAAAGGGAGAAGAGGAAAAGAGAGAAAGGGAAAAAGAGAAAGGTATAAAAGAAAGAAAAGTTCTCATGTGAAAAAAGAGAAAGAAAGGTCCTCCTGAGAGATCTTTTTGTCACTGCAGTATCTTATCCATAACAGTACAGTATATGGCCCTGATATAAGGTGTGTGTGTGTATGTATGCGTGTGTGTGTGTGTGATCCTGGTTGTGTTTTGCAACATAGTGCAGTGCAACAAAAAAAGCAGATCTCTGTATACAGAGAGAGAGAGAGAGAGAGAGAGAGAGAGAGAGAGAGACAGAAAGGTGATGTATATAGAGGTGATGAATATTGAAATAAGCTTGTTAGAGTGTCACATAATAATCTGAGGGCTCTCACTGAAAACATTTAAAGACAGAAGCAGTAAGAGTGAGGAAGCGATAAGGAGAGAGAGAGAATGATGGAGGAGAAAGAGAATGATGGAGGAGAAAGAGAATGATGGAGGAGAGAGAGAATGATGGAGGAGAGGGGGTGGCGGACCTGAGGGAGAGAGACAACACAGCTCCACTGTGTCATTCCAAGACGTGAAGCTTTTGTTGCCTTAAATTAAAGAACTTGCACCTTTCTTCTTCACAAATGATAATATTAACTGTGAAAATCACATGCACATGCACATACACACACACACACGCATAGAAAAACCTCCCCCACACTGGTAAGTTTTCTACTTAAGACACACACACAGACTCACACATCCAGATATCACCCACGCAGCATACTTTCCCAGACCTCTGCCTGGTTAACGACACCCATAATTACCATTCACCCACACGGCAGCGCACAGAGCACCATCTTCACGCTCTATGTTTCTGGCCCCTCCCCCAATACCCCCTACCCCACACACACACACACACACACCCACACCCAGCCGGGCATAACGCAGACGAGCACTCTCGCTCTCGGGGGCTGCCGCAGGCTGATTACACGCTCCGAGACCAGCTGACAGCCGCTTCTCTGCAAGGTGACGTGGATCCCCACAGAAACGCCCCCCCCTCCTCCACCACCACCACCACCACCACCCAGTCCCCCCAGCTCAAGGCCACGCTGCTGATTTGCCAGGTATTTGGGCTCCATGCAAATCTAAGAGCCAGCAGGCTTGTTCAAGGCTCCTTGCCAGAGGTCAAGGGCCCCACTCAGGCAGTACGGCTCCACCCACACCAAGGGCCCCACTCAGGCAGTACGGCTCCACCCACACCAAGGGCCCCACTCAGGCAGTACGGCTCCACCCACACCAAGGGCCCCACTCAGGCAGTACGGCTCCACCCCAAGGGCCCCAGGGGCCCCACCCAGGCAGTGGGCCCACCAGGCACGGCTCCACCCGCACCAAGGGCCCCACTCAGGCAGTGCGGCCCACCCGCACCAAGGGGCCCCACTCAGGCAGTACGGCTCCACCCACACCAAGGGCCCCACTCAGGCAGTGCGGCTCCACCCGCACCAAGGGCCCCCACTCAGGCAGTGCGGCTCCACCCGCACCAAGGGGCCCCAGTCAGGCAGTACGGCTCCACCCGCACCAAGGGCCCCACTCAGGCAGTACGGCTCCACCCGCACTCCACCAAAGGGCCCCACTCAGGCAGTGCGGCTCCACCCACACCAAGGGCCCCCACTCAGGCAGTGCGGCTCCACCCACACCAAGGGCCCCACTCAGGCAGTGCGGCTCCACCCACACCCCAAGGGCCCCACCCACTCAGGCAGTACGGCTCCACCCACACCAAGGGCCCCACTCAGGCAGTACGGCTCCACCCACACCAAGGGCCCCACTCAGGCAGTGCGGCTCCACCCACACCAAGGGCCCCACTCAGGCAGTACGGCTCCACCCACACCAAGGGCCCCACTCAGGCAGTACGGCTCCACCCACACCAAGGGCCCCACTCAGGCAGTACGGCTCCACCCACACCAAGGGCCCCACTCAGGCAGTACTGCTCCACCCACACCAAGGGCCCCACTCAGGCAGTACTGCTCCACCCGCACACATCCCTCACGTCTTGGACCTCTAGAACGACGTACTGATGTTCATACAAGGCAGAAATATTCGCGCTGGTACAGTAGCATTTTGGACAGTAGTGTTTGAGCAGTGGTTCATTCAGTTCTCCACCTAATCCCAAAAACTCAGCATAAAAGTTGATTCCTTAACACAGGGATTTCATGGGCAAAATTCATTCAAAAGATGAGCACAAGAGCATATGTAAATACACTATTCTGTGTGTGTGTGTGTGTGTGTGTGTCCGTCTTGTGTGCATGCACTGTGTATCCATTCTGTAGTATATTAGAACATGCCGCAGGGCTCATGAACACACGCTTCTTTTTTGGGAAGCCAAGTAAGGCAACAGATGGAGAAGATATGTTTGTGTCCACGTGTGTGTGTGTGTGTGTGTGTGTGCCATCCTAAGTGCTTCTTTGTTTGGTTTCCCTTGATTATACAGTCTTCTGTGTGGAGAGGGTTTACCACACTGAAGTGTTCTCCTCCAATACAGGATGACGTAACTCAAGTTTCGACAACGTGTCAGTGGCCTCGGAGTAGCTGGGGTCACCCCCTCGGTGACCCCAGCGACGTGAAGGGCCCACGTGACGCTTCCCGCGTCTCACGCCCAAGTGGGCGGAACACTGGCAGTCGTTAGCTTGAACAGCTCCACCGCGTCGCAACACTGGAGCCCAATCGATGACGCAGGGGGAGACGCGCTCGCTCCAAACAAACCAGGCGATCACAGCTAACGGATCAGCACGAAGGAATCAATAACGATAATCTCCCCCGACAGCTCTGCTCTGAGTCGACGAGGGAACATGGGCATTGTGGGAGCTTGGCTCTACTCTTCTAGTTGGGAATGGGGGGGGGCACTTACAACGCTGCCACTTACAGAGAATAGAAGACATGCAGTGGGCTGGTTATTAGGAAACAAGCTGCTTGTTCACTTCTCATTTCATCGCGTTCTGGTTCTGAGAGGAACGGCTTAGCATACAGGTTAGGCCATTTGTTTTCTATACCAAAGCGATTCATGACGCTTATTTTAATTTTAACTTGTATTTTGTAGAGGAGGCCCTTAAAAATAAACGATTTCCTTATCTGTGCTTATGAACTAACACCTACATCAGAGAAAAGGGAACCCCAGAGCTCTTTCTGGCCTAGTGAGCACACAGACAAACACAGGAAGCAGCACTAGACGTGGCATCCACATCGCTCACTAGAGCGCATGACTCGTGAGGTGCTGTCCGTGGTGCTGAAAGCCAACAGCTGGAGGAAAACTCGAAGGCTGCAGTAATGGTTGTGAATCGTTCTACTGATTCCACCAGCAACTGTTCTTTGAGAGACAGTTATTAACATTTCCCAGATATATACCTATATACCTCTCCAGTGCAGGCCTATATAGCAAGAGAGGCAGGCAACAGCTCAAACATGTACTACACAAACGCTGTAAGGGCTAACTCAGTACAGTGGGTGTTATTTCAACATACAGGGCCTTGTTCTGCTATGTGCTACTCACCACTCATTTGATCTATTTCAGTCTGATTTCTCATGTGAATTTTCAACAGTCTATTAATTAGTACTGTCAAAGGTATAGAGGTTACATGTAAAAATTGTGAAAGCTCTCCCTCCCTCTCCCTTTCTCTCTCCCTCTTTCCCACTCTCTCCCTCTCTCCTTCTTCCCCTTGAGAGACACAAGAGAACAGCAGCAGTCACTTACTAAATTATTAAAGCTGCTACAAGCCTCCAAACACTCACATATGCTCACACACACTCACACACCGCTATCCATATCTTTGGCCTCAGGGAGCATGAGAGATAATGACCAATTCAATTTGACATGGTTATAGATACGATAAACATCAGAGAGAGATATATGGGGAGGGGGTGGTATGAAAGAGAGAGCAAGAGAGAGATGGAGAGGGCGAGAGTAATCAAGAAAGAGAGAGAGAGGGAGAGATTGATCGACAGAGAGAGAGAGGGGGCAAGGTTGTAATATGGATAAGAAAAAAAAAGATGGGATGTGAGCACTAGAGAAGCAGAGAAGAGAAAGAAAGAGGAATGCAGGAGTGAATGGATGGATGTGTGGATGGATGGATGTTTAAAGGGAAACTGAAGGAGGTTTGTAAAGAATTGATTGCGGAGTGAAACGGAGGTGCAAAGCCCTGAACTCTGGCTGAAGACTCAAGCAGCCACCACCACTATACCACCAGAGCAACACGCCTCGCCGTACAGCAGGCAGTAGAAGCGTCAACGCCAAACCCCCTAAAACACACAGCACCTCAGGCTCTGGGGCCTGGACAGACGCGGGATGATGGAGGGGTCAGTGATGAAAGAAGAGAGACAAAAAAAAAGAAGAGAGGAGAGGGACAGACAGGAAGTGGTTCAGGAGGACTGGAGTGGGAGTGTGTCGGCGGGAGAATGATGGCATGTTTAAAGATCGTCCCTCCTGCTGAAGCCTCACTGTGTGCTGGAATGTGTGCAGATGTGAGAGCAGCGGCACTAGCAGAGAACACTCTGCAGGACTGCCCGGATACACCACGCACTCTCACTTACCTTCAGGGGATTGGTGTGATCAATTGTGCTATGTGTGTGTGTGTGTGTGAGTGTATGTGTGTGTGTATTTAAAACAGTCACTCAAAGCTGTATTCCTGCTCCCTGAGGCAACCTAAATAAGCTCTAGTGGAGGCTTCAGTTCAGAGTTCGGGGTTTTAGAGCACAATCCTTCCAGGTCAGAGTTCAGCCTGCTCCAATCACTACTGAAGAGGCAAACAAGGAAATGGCTTCTAGTATACAATGTTTCCTCTTGCTCATTCTCTCTCTCTCTCTCGATATATATATATATATATATATATATGTGTGTGTATCTTCAGCTCAGAAAGTTTTCTTTTCATTTTCTTAAGTTTATTAAGTTTCATCACAGCAGTAATGCTTTAACTCAGTCTCGTGAGTGACGAGAGGAGATCACTGATTACACCCTCCATCAAACACATGCTGAAATGTGGTGGTCTTCTAGGTTTGGAGCAAACAGACCTACTTCAGCCAAGAGTCTGGGGCCTCCCTCCTCACACACGGGAGAGTTTATCTTCAATTCATCAACACACCTTTCCACACTGTGGAAAGACCTTCTATTATAATACTTTCACAGAAAACGTTTCTAATACTGTTAGGAACCTGACAAACTGTTAGAAATAAGTATGCTATATATTTAAAATAACAGCTAAAGACGTTAAATCTCTCTGGCATGTGCTGTCACATTCTGCCGTTTTATTGCACTCCTTAATAAGGCAGAAGAGAAATAATGGCTTTTCTTTTAGTGAACCAAGTCACTAAAAAAGGGAAGAATCTCATTAAACTCGCAGTGTGTCCTCTCAACGCAAACACACAAAAACATACAGATAAGCAACCGCCCCTCAAAAACGCGCACACACCCAAATTTTAATGGGAGGCTTTAGAAAGAAGACGCCCCTCTATTCCTTCTCTGAAGGCACCCTCACCATTAAATGTTCCATTACCATAACAAGTCTCCCTTGCCGCTGTGCGGAGCACAAATGGCGACTCATTATCAGACCCTTCACAGATGTCCTGCTGCTTGAACAGGACCAGCTCACTCTCCGGTCCTCACTCACAAGCAGCCGTCCAATCCAGCGCCACGAACACAGTTCTCAGACCGCCCCTCCTCAGTGCAGTAGGGAGTTATCATTGGACACGCCCCCACAACAGCAGTCTGCTCCCACTTTATCCACGCTCCACTAGCCCTAAAACTCCCCTGCCTCTCTGAAACGGCTCCTACGGTCCTCCCGAAACACGCACAGACTCAGGACAGCCCAGACTCACCCGGAGGTGCCAAGCTAAACCAAAATCTCTCTCAGCAGCCGAAAAATTCAGGAGGATTTATACAGGGCAGAAAGCACAGAATATTTCTTTTTTTTTTTTACAGGACTCCAAAAATACAACCGGATGGAAACCGACCCAGCCTGAGAACTTGTCGGTACACTCCAGCACACAGGCGGGATTAACGCTCCGCGACCTTGCCCGCTCCTCACAGTGCCTGCTGTAATCTCCCCAACACATGTCTCCACTACTTAATCTCAGCACCCCAAACTGCCAGGTCTGTAATCTCACTACCTCCCTTCCCTGGAGGCTAGTTCACCGGTCAGGCTTAACTGATCGGGATGTAACAAGTCATTTTTAATTTGTGACATTGGACTACTCTAACAAAGACCACATGGCATTTACAGCATCACACCTGCACGTCCAAGAGCTTCAGCAGGAACAGCAAAGCTTCTGTTCATGGCAAGAACAAAGATGAACGTCACCTAAAAGAAACCAAGGAACACGTGATCCTGTGGACAGATGGCTGTCTGAAGGAAAAGATCCATTTGTCTTCACCATAAAGCTCCAAGCCTGGGCTGTTAAGACAGAGGTCCATGTGCAGGCCTGAGGAGATGATCTCCGCAGAGTTGTGCAGGATTCAGTGGCCCTTCAACACCTTCTTCTCTGTTTGCTTGGGATTAACGTAGTTTTGTTATCTTGGGATTAATGAAGCTCCACTCAAGAGGAGAGATATGCTGGGTTACACGAATCCCCCCCTATTCCTGTGTTTAGAACAGACACCCCAAACTCCAGCTACTTACACCACTATTTAGAATATAAAATTCAACCTAATTACTCTCTTGCCATTTGTCAAGATGAAAGATTCAAGATCTACAAGATCTACTACTACAATGTGGTAGGCAGTGAGAAAAATTAGTCCTGTGCAGGAGGTGAATTTCCACGGGCGATCACCGCCAGACCAGCAGCGCACTGTGATGGAGAGGTGCTGTCTATCACATGTTTGTGATTGTGCTATAAAATAAATGTGTACAGACTGTAAGCACAAAATGGAATAGGCATTCATACACACACACACACACAGAACCTGCACCTCAAATGTGCTAGAATCTCATTGGGTTATGTGTTTGTCTACCACCACTGTGTGTGTGTGTGTGTGTTAGCAGGGAAACTTGAGCACACACACTAAACCCATATTTACACAATGGACTATGTTAAAACCTACATGGTTTCCATTCTCTCCAGCTACAGTGCGAAGCCACATGTCTAAAGTTGCACCCACTCCCCACATCCCATAATGATCACATCAGAGGAGCTGTCAATCATCCAGCATGGGACCACTCCTGCCGAGAACCAAACCAACAAGCAACCAGCAAGTGTGTGTGTGTGTATGTGCGAAAGGCAGAGGAAAACGCAGAAAAGAGTAAAGAGAGAGGAAGAGAGAGAGGATCAGAGAAATAATGTGGGAGAGGATAATATACATTATGAATAATTTCGTAGCATATTACACAGATGTGTAATGTACACCTAGTGATCTCAAACAAATCCACCTGCCTGGCAGGAGAGGCGCTGGGTCAGCAGCACACACTCCTAGTGGAGCACAATCCCCCAGCCTCACTACACTCCACCTTCAGCAGCACACACTCCTAGTGGAGCACAATCCCCCAGCCTCACTACACTCCACCTTCAGCAGCACACACTCCTAGTGGAGCACAATCCCCCTCACAACACTCCACCTTCATCACCACACACCCTAGTGGAGCACAATCCCCCAGCCTCCACCTTCACTACCTCACTCCACCTTCAGCAGCACACACTCCTAGTGGAGCCCCCAGCCTAGTGGAGCACAATCCCCCAGCCTCACTACACTCCACCTTCAGCAGCACACACTCCTAGTGGAGCACAATCCCCCAGCCTCACTACACTCCACCTTCAGCAGCACACACTCCTAGTGGAGCACAATCCCCCAGCCTCACTACACTCCCACCTTCAGCAGCACACACTCCTAGTGGAGCACAATCCCCCAGCCTCACTACACACCACCTTCAGCAGCACACACAATCCCCCAGTGGAGCACAATCCCCTTCAGCCTCACTACACAATCCCCCACCTTCACAATCCCCCAGCCTCACTACACTCCACCTTCAGCACACTCTCCTAGTGGAGCACAATCCCCCAGCCTCACTACACTCCACCTTCAGCAGCACACACTCCTAGTGGAGCACAATCCCCCAGCCTCACTACACTCCACCTTCAGTAGCACACACTCCTAGTGGAGCACAATCCCCCAGCCTCACTACACTCCACCTTCAGCACACACTCCTAGCACACACCCCCAGCCCTCCTAGTGGAGCACAATCCCCCCTCAGCCTCCACCTTCACAGCACCACCTTCAGCCCCCAGCCTCACACACTCACCTTCAGCAGCACACACTCTAGTGGAGCACAATCCCCCAGCCTCACTACACCCACCTTCAGCCTCACTACACTCCACCTTCAGCAGCACCTTCACTCCTAGTGGAGCACAATCCCCCAGCCTCACTACACACCTTCAGCAGCACACACTCCTAGTGGAGCACAATCCCCCAGCCTCACTACACTCCACCTTCAGCAGCACACACTCCTAGTGGAGCACAATCCCCCAGCCTCACTCCACCTTCAGCACCTTCAATCCCCCAGCACACACTCCTAGTGGAGCACAATCCCCCAGCCTCACTACACTCCACCTTCAGCAGCACACACTCCTAGTGGAGCACAATCCCCCAGCCTCACTACACTCCACCTTCAGCAGCACACACTCCTAGTGGAGCACAATCCCCCAGCCTCACTACACTCCACCTTCAGCAGCACACACTCCTAGTGGAGCACAATCCCCCAGCCTCACTACACACCACCTTCAGTGGCAGCACACACCCTAGTGGAGCACAATCCCCCACCTCACTACACCTTCAGCAGCCACCTTCAGCAGCACACACTCCTAGTGGAGCACAATCCCCCAGCCTCACTACACACCACCTTCAGCAGCACACACTCCTAGTGGAGCACAATCCCCCAGCCTCACTACACTCCACCTTCAGCAGCACACACTCCTAGTGGAGCACAATCCCCCTCAGCCTCCACTTCAGCAGCACCACCTTCAGCCCCCAGCCTCACTACACTCCACCTTCAGTAGCACACACTCCTAGTGGAGCACAATCCCCCAGCCTCACTACACTCCACCTTCAGCAGCACACACTCCTAGTGGAGCACAATCCCCCAGCCTCACTACACACCACCTTCAGCAGCACACACCCTAGTGGAGCACAATCCCCCAGCCTCACTACACTCCACCTTCAGCAGCACACACTCCTAGTGGAGCACAATCCCCAGCCTCACTACACACCACCTTCAGTGGAGCACACACTCCTAGTGGAGCACAATCCCCCAGCCTCACTACACACCACCTTCAGCAGCACACACTCCTAGTGGAGCACAATCCCCCAGCCTCACTACACTCCACCTTCAGCAGCACACACTCCTAGTGGAGCACAATCCCCCAGCCTCACTACACACCACCTTCAGTACACACACACTCCTAGTGGAGCCAATCCCCCAGCCTCACTACCTCACTACACACACACTCCACCTTCAGCCTCACAACACCCCACCTTCAGCAGCACACACTCCTAGTGGAGCACAATCCCCCAGCCTCACTGCACTCCACCTTCAGCACACACACTCCTAGTGGAGCACAATCCCCCAGCCTCACTACACTCCACCTTCAGCAGCACACACTCCTAGTGGAGCACAATCCCCCAGCCTCACTACACTCCACCTTCAGCAGCACACACTCCTAGTGGAGCACAATCCCCAGCCTCACTACACACCACCTTCAGTCAGCACACACTCCTAGTGGAGCACAATCCCCCAGCCTCACTACACTCCACCTTCAGCAGCACACACTCCTAGTGGAGCACAATCCCCCAGCCTCACTACACTCCACCTTCAGCAGCACACTCCTAGTGGAGCACAATCCCCCAGCCTCACTACACCACCTTCAGTTCAGTCCCCCACACTCACTAGCACAATCCCCCAATCTCCCACCTCACACTCCACCTTCAGTAGCACACACTCCTAGTGGAGCACAATCCCCCAGCCTCACTACACTCCACCTTCAGCAGCACACACAGTGGAGCACAATCCCCCAGCCTCACTGCACTCCACCTTCACCTCTCCATCCACTCTGCCCCACACGGCTGTGACACGGGCACACATTCACACGGACCAACACGCACACCATCACACACACCATCACACACACGTGCACGCACACGCACATACTCACACACACATACATACTCACACACACACACATACACACAAACAAACACACACAAACAAACACACACATACACACACATAAACAAACACACACATACACACACATTGAATATATATTATCACACAAATGTCCTCCTTGGAGTTCTGCCCAGATAGAGCTCTTGTTGATGAGTGTGTGCATGTCTGCAGTGTCAACACCTTTAGCACCAACATCTGACAACACGATGGTGTTCAACAAAAGTGTGAAAAGTCCACCAAACCACTTTAAAATTAACACACACACAGGCACACACACATACACACACACACACACGCACTCATCTATGTGTGCGCTCCTCATTGCTAATTTTGATTACCGATTATCGCCTCAGTGTGGGACTGGATGTGGCGATTAGCGTAACATTAGCAATTTGCTCCAGACCAAAGGATTACTGCTTGCTTCAGAAGCCCATCCTCCATCTGCAGAAGGGCTCGGAGGCTTTCTATAGGCAGCATCCTTGAACAAATTCACCGAGATCCAGCAGAGATCCCGCAGAGATTCATTAAACATCCAGCAGTGATCCAGCAGAAACCTCCCAATGCTCTCACGGCTCTCATAGCCTAGCTCATTCTCTCCACCATGCTGCTCCTCAATTGGGACAAAATGGTAACCCCATAGTAGCTTATAGAGCTTGAAATCACACTGCTATGCACAATCCCCCCCCCCCCCACACACACACACCCTCTCCTCCCCCCCCCCACACACAATCTCCCATGCATTCTCACCATCTCCCACGCACAAATAGACGTACCACACACACACACACATACTCCATCTCCCACGCACAAGCACACACACTGACACACACACACCATATTGGTAGGTGTGGTAAGTGAGTCAGTGTGGGGCACAAAACTGACTCACTCACTTTCCTTCCAGCTCATGGTCTGATCTTAATGACAGATCCGTAACTTCATCCCCACAGCGTAGGACATTAGTTACGCTGGACAGGCCTGTTAGTGTAGTTTGCTGAGTAATTACTTACTTTGCATATTCTGAATAGAGAGGAGACACACACACAAACACACACACACACACACACTCTTAGTACAGTGTAATCACACCAAACTAAATTAAACAATGTCCAAAGTCAATGATTTATGATTCCACTTTACATTTTGTGTGTGTGTGTGTGTGAGTGTGTGTGTGTGTGTGTGTGTGTGTGTGTGTGTGTTCAAAATGAGAACACAAACCATACTGTACGTCAAGTAATACAAAGTAAGACTAAAACAAAATATTCATATTTTAAGTTGTGTGGCGGAAAAGCAGCCAATGCAAAAGCCCATTAGAGCAAACCGCACCTCTTCACACCCACCATGCCCGCGCTTCCTGCCACGCCCGCGCTTCCTGCCACGCCCGCGCTTCCTGCCACGCCCGCGCTTCCTGCCTTCTCTTGTGCATTTTTCACTCCTGAATGAGTGTCTCGCGGTCACTTTAAGACACGACCACCTCCAGAAGTCCTCCTCTTAACTCTGCCGAGCACACGCACATTTGATGTCTTGCAGGACAGAATGTACGAAAGGAAGGAGACCGCTTCACA
Organism: Brachyhypopomus occidentalis; assembly: GCA_020368025.1. Lineage (NCBI taxonomy): Eukaryota > Metazoa > Chordata > Actinopteri > Gymnotiformes > Hypopomidae > Brachyhypopomus > Brachyhypopomus occidentalis. The sequence continues at coordinate 1,383,939 of JAGXOD010000004.1, read as the reverse complement.
GTCCTGCAGACGGAGGAGTGCATTATGTGAGTGTCCATGCGTTACTAAGTTAAGTGAGAAGAGGTGGGAATGATATCTTTGTTCTCCACTGTCTGAGGTAATAAACACGTAAACATCTCCAGACGTTTCACTGACATCTGAGAAATTTATGGCTGAGCTGTTTGTTTATGGTTTGTGAACAGACACTTAAAGCAAATAAGTGAGCTGTTCAGTAATCCTTGGGCGTAAAAGCAAGTACACGTGTATCCATCGGCGACAGTGCCAAGCAACAGAGCTGCAGTCTAAAGGCTTACCAAGCACGCCACAGGCTGGCACAGTCCGAGTCAGGTACCTGACATCACAAAGCCAACTACACAAACGTGACATCACAAAGCCAACTACACAAACGTGACATCACAAAGCCAACTACACAAATGTGACATCACAAAGCCAACTACACAAAGCCGACATCACAAACCCTGCCTCACAACACAAAGGCTTACTTATAATAGCATATATACTGTATATAATAGTATTATAACATTACACTGAATACAGCACCCTTAACCTCACCAATCTGGACTAAAAGAAATGTAACACATACAGTGTCAAATTAAACCTGCGTTTACTATGAACTGAAGAACATAAGTGCTACACTTTCCTTCCTCTGCATCCATATCAGCATCTCTGAGTGTTTAGGTAGCTTATGAAACAGACTAATTAATGTAAACTTATGACTCTCACTGACAGACAGACCTGTAGTTAAGCCTGACAGACAGGTTGTGGAGCAATATAAGGACCCAAGGTCACCGAGTCATGTCGGAGATCCATTACATCCATTTGTAAATGTCCCTTCTGGAAGGAGTATGTACCGAGGACAGAGTGTCGGTCACTGACATGTTGGAGAACAGTGGGGCGTCGTGTTTGCAGAACTCAGCAAAGTAAAACAAAGTTACTATTTGTTCCTGCTCTGCTACTGTCACTCTCAAGGTGAATGATGGGTGTCGTTTGCATCTGCGGTGTGTGTGTGTGTGTGTGTGTGTGTGTGTGTGTGTGTCCACCTTAAGCATGTTTAATCTGGTTGCCTGGATGCTGGCCAGCTCCTCCTGCACTTACTAAGCCAATTATACAGCACTGACTCATTTGAGTGTGCTGAAAACTAATAACCTATACCACGTACATACACACACACACACACACACACACACACAATCACACACAGAGGACACGTCATCAGAGGATGTGCTTTGCTGCACCCTGTCATTCCATACATTTCCTTCCCCATCACCTTTCTTCTCCATCTCCATCCCACTAGCTGTTGTTCATTTTTCACTTTATCTCTCTCCTCCCATGCCTCATCATCCATCCATCCATCCCTCCCTCTTCAGCCTCTCCCCACCCCCCCCCTCTCACTCCAGTTCTATTCCTCTTTCTTTCTCTCTCCCTGGGCTGTTTGAAGAAAGCTCCTTGGATGACAACTCGTTTCACACATCACTTACTACTGACGAAACAGTGCCTATAAAGAGCGACCCCTCCCTGTCGCTCCCCACGCTCTCTCCTTCTCTGCTCCTCCCATCCTGGCGAGAAAGGAGCTCTCTCCAGATTACAATCAGCATTTCTCAAGGATCAGAGGCTCACCATCAATAAAGGAACAGTTGACAAAAAGTTTGTGTGGTGAAGATTCAATGCAGACAAGCAAGAAATGCACTCGTAGTTGGGCAGCTGGTGGAGTTGACCAGTACACAGGTCAGCTTCTGAGAGCTGGTTAGCAGACTGTAACTTCCATTTTCATCTGTAGTCCACCCCCCCCCCGTGTGTGTGTGTGTGTGTGTGTGTGTAAAGAGTGTATGTGTGTATTCATGTGTGTGTGAAGAGCGTATGTGTGTGTGTGAGTATATGTATGTGGGTATGAGAGTATATGTTTGTATGTGAGTATGTGTGTATATGAGTATATGTTTGTATGCATGTGTGTATTTGAGTATATGTTTATATATGTTTGTATGTGAGTGTGTGTGTGTGTGTGTGTATGAGAATATGTGTGTATGTGAGTATGTGTGTATATGAGTATATGTGTGTATGTGTGATTATGTGTATATGTGTGTATGAAGACTGAAAGAGAGGAGAGAGAATTTGAAAAATTTCCAAATAATTGGCACCATCTCAGAAAAGAGAGAGAGGGGGGGAGACAGATAAAAAGAGAGTGAGAAAGAATACAGATCATGGATTATCTAATTCTAAGATGTCATCAGTAACATAATCTGTCATATTGAATTACTTATCTGATGGCACTTTGCCTAATCTGATGGAACATATCTATTAACAATTTAAATCTTTTTTGTGTTGAAGAGGAGAGTGTATTGACTGAAAATGACTTCTCAGTTATACAGTTGTAATTGTGTTGGTTTTGTTTTTTTTGTTTGTACTGTTACTACTTCTGGCACTTACTGGTCTTATGCAAGATCCATATCAGCTGCACATTGTTTGGGTGGGGGTCTGGGGTGGGGTCTGGGGTGGGGGTCTGCGGTGTGGCGAGGGGCGGGTGGTGTTGGGGTCTGGACTCTGGGGAGGGGCGGGTGGTGTTGGGGTGGGGGTCTGGACTCTGGGGAGGGGCAGGTGGTGTTGATGGAGGCACTGGAGGATGGTCCAGCTCTGGAGCACACAGCTTTTAAATCACAGCCTTTAAACGAACACGTGCTAATAGATTAAAGCAGCTCTACTGATCTGACCTTAAAACGCATTTGTGGGAATTGATGGGAAATACCAAAACTGACAGCACAGAGATCAGAAAGATTTTAGAAAAAACACTTTTTCATTACAGTCTGAAACAGAATTTGGCAGTTGTTACGGGGTGTTTTTTTTTAATTAAAATATGGAATGTCTTTAAAATTATTCCTACAGTTATGCCACTATGTATTTCTTACCTCGTCGTTTACAGTCCCATCAGTCATGAACACAAAATAATGAATCTCTGTCCCACTAAAAGCATAAAATCTACAGACAGACAGACAGACAGACTCAAAGAGTGAAACGGAGAGGAGAGAAAGGGAGAGACACATCCTTTCTAAACCATGTTTCAGTGTCACACACATAGGTAAACACATAGGCTGTCATGGTTACCCTCTGTTGTCATGTTTCCTTAGCAACCTGCCATGTGGTCCTTTGTTTTGGTCCTATACTTGTTCTGCCCCCTTGTTTCGGTTTTCCCCAAAACCTCTGTGACCTCTGTGTAAACACGCAGGTAAATGCACAGGTGTCCTCTGTGTAAACACACTGTGAGTACTTGAAGCAGCTGACCATCAGCCTGTGGTGCGTGCAGGATCGGGCACAGATTAGTCAGGCTGTGTTACAAAGGATGATCTACTGTGGACCTTGCTGGCTACTTGGGACACGTTTAACACAACATACAGTGCTGGGAGAGAATCCTTAGGGAAACCTGGGGCCACTAGCCAACAGAGGGACTCAGTGTGCTCCAAGATGGCTTCATCCCAGTGTCACTTTCCCAGATGCAGCAGATTAACCACCAGCAATCAGCAATCAACCACCAACATTCGCCATTAGGACCATGACTTATAAAGTTAACGCCTTCAACTGCACACCATGCTGAGCCCAGGGAGATCAGCGGGACGTGAGTTACACATATCCACAGCACAGCCCAGGGAGATCAGCGGGACGTGAGTTACACATCTACACAGGAGAGCTCAGGGAGATCAGCGAGTTACACATATCCACAGCACAGCTCAGGGAGATCAGCGGGACGCGAGTTACACATCTACACAGCACAACTCAGGGAGATCAGCGAGTTACACATATCCACAGCACAACTCAGGGAGATCAGCGAGTTACACATGTCCACAGCACAACTCAGGGAGATCAGCGAGTTACACATATCCACAGCACAGCTCAGGGAGATCAGCGGGACGCGAGTTACACATCTCCACGGCACAGGCCGTCCTCGTGATATTAGCAACATGGAGGGTCAGCTATGACAGGACAAGTGGCCCCAACTAGAGAAATCATTGGCTAGTACTTGAGTCCTAGACAGACAGGATACAGGTATATCAGAGATTGTAGTTTAGGGTCTAACTGCATAGAGTCCGACTACAGTCCCAGCTTTCGACCAATCAGCACTGCAGTAGTCTCAAGTCTCAAGAAATCACAGCAGCCCTAACAGAAACAGACACAATCACAAGTGCTGTTAGTCATATGTATGAGGAGGGTGCTGCTAGCATGTGGGCTCTTAATGCTCACATAAAGAATGACAGCTGAACAGCTGATCTGATAAATCACAAACCTTTCCTGGCACCTTTCTGGCATAGAGGCAGATCGAATAGAAGCAGATTATACACTCGCACGCACGCACACACACACACACGCGCGCGCGCGCACGCACACACAGACACACACATGGATGCTCACACATGCACACAAAGGCAACCCTGCCCACCCCTATTTCCAAATAAGTCCAAATGCAAAGAATTAAAAGAATATGAGAGCACATATGGAGAGGAAGAGACAGATGATGGATGGAGAGGAAGACAAAGACAGAGAGATAGAGAGAGGTGGGGGGGGGGGGGGGGGAGATCAGCCAGGCCACAGAATGTGCTGATCTGAAGACAAATAAACAATAAGCCTGAACGATGGAGAACATCTCGACCTTGCGCACCACCACAGATCAGCCTGCCCATCACCCGCACACACGCACACACACACACACAGGAAGCACATATCTGCCCAGCGCGTCAGTAAGGGCCTGTATCTAACGTCAAGTGCACTCGGTGAGCTGGAGCTCCTGGAGATGTTTCCCTTGCTGTGGCTCATCCATCCTGGTCTCTTCCCTCTGCCACGTTCTGCTGAAAGGGGCCCAGTCGCGGCGCGTGGAAAAGAGCCGACAGTTATGACAGAGCACTTACACAACAAGAAGTCTGTCTCTCAGTAGCCGTCCTTACTAGGAGTTCTTCCATCCTTTCTCTCTCTCTCTCTCTCTCTCTCTCTTTCTGTCTCTCTCTCTCCAATGTTTTACCCCAGAGGGTATTTAAATGATGTGGGCAGGGCAGTGGGCTGTGGGCGGAGCTGAGCTCAGCTGGGGAGGCGGGGAGTATGCTGAGAAAGCGTAAGGGACTAGCAGAAACGCTCAGTTCTGCTTGCCAAACTCGCTGACATAATGAAACAGGAAGGGAGGGCTCATCAAACACACACACACACACACGCACGCACGCGCACACATGCACAAACACGTGTGCACACACACACACGCACACGCACGCACGCGCACACAGTGAACAGACGAGCAATTCAGGTGGGTATTTTTAGCTGCTCTCTGCTGAGGTGGAGGAGCGTAGAGAGGACAGCAGGCCCATGCTTGGCCTGTTTGAAGAAGATTGTGGCTGGCAGGCCTGAAGATGTTCTCGCAGTGGAAGGACGCTGCAGCACACTTGGCCACAGTTGTGACCCCAGCCACATGGGGCATCCTGCCTCACTCACACCCGGGAAAATACAATGAGAACAATGGTGGAACTATCAGATTGATAATGCATGCAAAATGATGCCAGTGATTCCCAAGTCTATCAGAGGAACTCGTTATATAATAGATTACCTAATAATTAGAACAATAAACTGGATGAACGGGACAAGGCAAAACCTTTGATGGTTAATTGCACTGAAAATGTAATTAACTAACTTTATGAAGTTATTGAAATGAAGATAGGGTTAGAGTTAGGTTAAACGTGTGGACAAGAGTCCCCCAAACACACACACACACACACAAACTCACTCTGTGTGTTTCCCAGTGGGTAATGCAGACTGTGCCCATTTAAAGTAGTTTAAGCTGGTTAAGAGATTGGTGCACTCTGTAAAGAGAACACTGGCCTGCAGCATGTGCACATAAATACACAAGCACACACCCACACACTCATAAGCACAAGCACACACACACACACACAAACACACATCTACAATCCCATATATACATATATCCACATACGTACATAAACAAGTGTGTGCCCACACACACGTCCACACACCCACCTACACATACATCCACAAACACCCACGCGCACGCACACACTCTCTCACCCAGCATTCCTTAGCTCACTTTTCAAGGCAATTGATTAGCCAGGTGTCTGCAGTGCAGTCGATGAGTTCAAGCAGCCTTGCGGTGGGATACACACACCCTCAAACCCACAAACAAATAGGAACAGTCACAAAGGCCCATTTTAAAGTCTATGCCCACATGATTTCTCTCTCCCTCTCTTTCTCTCTGTCCCTCACACACACACACACACACACACATATCACCTTTCAACAGCCATGTCTGAAAGTCCCAGCTGTGTGTCTGAGCAGTACACCCACAATATAATTTGTCATCACAAAATAAGCTGCACACACACACATCTTTAAGTTTCAGCAAGTGTGACTATATGCACACAGACTAAATTGTGCAACATTTGCACACAGAAGAAAAGCAGATGGGAGACAATGAAAACACCCCAGTCCTCCATTAGACTATCAGACACATCATCTCCGTTGCTCCTTTCTGTATCTGTACATGCACACAAATCTGGAGACATAAGCTCATCAGCATAGAGACAGCAGAATGCTGACTGATTTAGGCAGGTGGGGTATGAGAGACTATCCATGTGTGCATGTGCGTGCGTGTGTGTGTGCGTGCGTGTGTGTGTGTGTGTGTGTGTGTGTGTGTGCGTGTGATTTCACAGCTGACGGAGCACAAGCTCATGAAGCAATGAGAAAGTGAGAAAGAGGGAGAGAGAAAATGAGAGAGAAGAGTTGGTGGGAACACAGAAAAGAAGAAAACACAGAGATCGCAGAAGATGCACTGGTCCGGCTAGACAAAGGTTTACTGAGGAAAGAAATCAAGGAAAGATCGATTGAGAGAGAGAGAGAGAGAGAGAGAGACTGGGAAGGAGGATGCAACGAAAGATGCTGACACTAGACTAACAGCTCTCCGTGGCATTCCCCTAACCAGCGCCTACTCTGGAGAAGCAATAACATCAAACCCAGAGCCAAATGTCACAGCTTTTCCCTGTACCTCATCTGTGCCCCCCCCCGGATACGCTACGTCTCTAACCCTTCCTCACAAACCCCCACACACATTCACCAACAAAGCCAACAGCTTCTAGGTAATGAGGCTTATTTTCATGACAGGTACAGGAGCATAGTCTCTGAGGTACCATCAAAGAGAGAGAGAGAGCAAGCAAGCAAGAGAGAGAGGGAGAGAGAGAGAGAGAGAGAGAGAGAGCAGTAAGACCCCAGCACCTCACATACCACATCCTCTTGGGAACCAGTTTAGCCACACTCACTTCCCCACTGTCACTTAAAAAACATTCCAATGACCATAAATTCTTCTCAGTTTTGCCTCGGATAAAATGGCTTTGTGGCCAATTTAACACTCGCTTAGACACATCATCCAAAACTTAAAGCGACCATCTTTCAAACTCTTATTCTCGCCAATAAAACTGTTACGTAATAGTACATCGCAATGTAATTACTCAAAGAGAATCTCTACTTCAGGCAAAACCGCTATTCCAAGGTTACCTCTCACCCTTCCTTTTCATTAACCTTTAAGTACTTTTTATTGCACATGTCACATTAATACATTAAATCTAAGTTATTCCACTTACAATCTATTCCTAAGTTTCACTTCGGCGCTCCAATAAAGAATAGAAGACTGATTAAACGGTCAGCATTTTATGTTAATTCAGTGAAAGGAACTTAGATGGACGAGCGAGGCAGCATGTTATTCCAGAGGCCTTTCCGGCGATAATGTTAGCCGTAATCGTTTTCAAAGAGCGCTTGCCTAAAAGCCCTCAAAACTTCTGCTAGCTGTCGCGTGATCATTTTCACGAGGAAGCTCTAATGGAGGTCTTGTGACAGCACGCCTATGTGCCATATAATGACAGCCATAGCCAGCCTGAAAGAAAAAAACACATCCTACATGGGGGTTTTCACCATTCGCTCGGCTCCGCTCACAAAGCATCAGCAATCATAATGCAATTTATGCCACAGAAGAGACAAATATAGAGATATAATGACAGGTAGGTAGGTATTCAGGAGTGCAGGAATGTACCTTAGGTATGACTGACAGAGAGAGAGAGAAAGAGAGAAAGAGAGAGAGAGAGAGAGAGAGAGAGAGAGAGAGAGAGAGAGAAAGAGAAAGAGAGAAAGAGAGAAAGAGAAAAACTCTTGTGATTTTTTCTGAGCCTCTCTATATTACTCCCGAACACTTAACCCAAAGTCTTCATCCCTACTCTTCGCGCTGATGCTCAACTACCAGGATTTCCTCGCTTTAGCAGACACGCGCCCCTCTGCTCTCAGCTTAAGCGCTCTGCTTACGTTCAAAATCTAGTCAAGCAGCAGCTGCCCGTTCGCAAGCGTGAGTGGTTATTCGCGCCCTGGCGAACGTCAAAAATTAGAATGAGCGAAAATTCTGACCACTTTCAAATTGCACTATACAACATTAAGCCGGGAACACTCACGTCGCGGAATCTGTTCCAGTACTTCTCCTTGTCGTACTGGGACGAGCTGCTCATCCACTTGTCATTGTCCGGCGGGTTTCCATTGTTGATGCCGACTGCTGTCTCCTCGCGCTTTCCCTCAGCGCGCAGCAGTATCGCCGCAATAGGTAAGAGCAGCCTGTAAAACATTGCCTAAAAGAATGCAAAAAGAACAAAAAAGAGAAGTGAATGCGCACATCTCACGTGGATGTGGGGGTAGGTACAGAACGGGCTGCAAATACACAAAGATGAAGATGCAATTTTCTGTTGTAGTTGCTCGTGAAAACGCATCTCAATTTCACTTTACCAATAAATGCTTGCAGTCCTTTTAATAACTACGGGACTCTACAGGACTCCTAGTTTGTGTTAGATTATAAGGATTATAAAGCCTCGCAGTATTTCACTCTAATATGATTACACCGGTGGAAGGAGAACACGGTAACTGCACATCGAAGCATATGGAGCACCAGAACACGATTATACCACTCGAGCTTCTCCGCATCCAACAAACACATAACCGTTCTCAAGCAAATCGCCGTCTCCTTCAACGCAACCCCCGTTCAGTCTTAAGGAGCAGGTTAAGTAACCCCTCACCTTGCGCTTCCTTTAATTAACCCAGTTTCCTTGTTTTCAATTTTACATCTCTAAATTCCTTGTTTTAACTCGTTTTACTTACCTTGGATGGCCTTCGTTCGGCCGTTTCGGTGAAAAGTATACGTAAGTTTTGCGTCGGTGCAGCTTAAAATGCGAACTTCGTCGGTTGGACTGTGTTTCAAGTATCCGACAAAGTGGACTGTGTGTTACCTACGAACTGCGCAGCTACTCTGACTCTAACCGAGAGAAGCGGCGCTGTGCAACGGAACGGTGACCGTCTCCTCCCACCCGATAACCCCTTCGTTGTGGCTCCACCTCCCTTAACGCGCTCTCTCTCTCGCGCGCGCGCGTTCTCTCTCTCTCACTCTCGCTGACTGATTGATTTAGAACAAAAGGAGTGGCGCATTCACCCGGGAATAAACGCGGCGCGTTGAGACGAGGTAATATCCACGTGACAACTCTAAGCGATAAAGCCTGGCGCGGACAAGGAAAAGGAAATCGATGGGCCGACCTAAAAGTAACAGCCACTTATTCCGTGGTCGCATTAACGAATTAAAATCGGCTCCTGTTTTCATTTGGAACCAGTCTTGTTTATAGTAAAGCCGAAATGGGAATTATGTGTTCCGTCACCGTTCATTGGTTGCACTGTTACGACCAATGCATTTCGCCTTAAAAGTCAGACGAAAACCCTTCTCTGGACACATTCCTGTCCATTAACATTCCGTTACCTCGTTTGGTCGCATACCCTGTCTGTAGCCTATATTGCATTAATATTTATCACGATGAGCCGTGGATTTTTTTCCCCCCAAGTGCAACTTCTTTTCGCGAAAGGCACGGGAGCTGTCTTTTCAGCACCACGCTCCGACAGGCCTACTGAGACTCCACCGCAAACGGAAGAACAATTCTAACATATAGAGGCTTCAAAAATATGGCACACATATGATTGATGTGTGTATTGTATCGTGCACTATGATAGTTTCTCAATGTTCCAAGAACTGCAATGTTTGTCCGATTATGCCAGGTGGGAGAAATACCTAGAAACGCATATTTGAACCCGTCAAAAAAAGAAACTAATCCTTGCGTCTCTACTCCACAAAGCAAGACTCGGCCACGCGGTTCGCGGCCTATGCGGCGTGGTAATAACGGGACGGGGATAATCTTTTTTTTAAAGCTGTTTGCACCGGATGGTTCGTTAAGCCGCACTCCCTGTAGCACAGACACAGCCGAGAGACAGTGGTAGTCCGGCTCGGTTCGAGACAACTATAGTTTCATACCGACGGTGAGAGACTGAGAGACGTTCGGAAAGAAGGCGCGAGTGAACCTGTCGAAGGTGGCAAGCGGGTTCCCGGAGGGGCGTGGTCGATGAAAACCAATTCTGCAGAGTGTCTTCACGGATCCGGGAAATATGGGGCCGTTTCGCGCAACTCTGGCGACGCGGGAAAAGGCAGCAGCTGGCACGCGTTGGGTAATCCGTTACACCGCTCGTCACTGAGGCGGGAGAGGATTGCCGTTTAGCAATTTGAGTCTACAATTTCTCGCCTTCATATAAACGTATGTGATTGGCAGATCTGGCAAATTTTCACTATCAAAGTAGATCGTTTAAGCCGCCGTGATGCTGCTCTACGCTCTGTCAGGTTGATTTAGTTGGCTTGGCCATAGGCGTATAATTAGCTTAATGCGTATTTAAGAGGTCTATTTTCATACGACGACGGAGCACCGTTTCAGCGCAGCAAGGATTACTGTAAAGTGAAGAGAAAGGAAAACGTTCCACATTTTGAGACGGGCTTTATTTTTGTTTTAATGACGGACGAGACAGAAGCATTATTTTAACCTTAATCTTAATGACATGAAAATTACTGGTGAACTGAACTTTCAACTGAATGACATACGGTGTCATGCAATATGCAATATCCACTCGTGCGGTCACGGCTGATAACTTTAATTGGAACTTTCAGTTGTTCAGTCAGGTGCGTCGCAACGATTTTGAGAGCGGCTTCATTTCCCACTCTGAATAATACTATTTAATTATTCTCTTATCAACGCGTTTATTTATTTAACAGTACATTATGCCAGTTTAACTTTACCAGCAACAGGCATTTTCAACGTAGAGTAATTAATTTCACTCGTCGCCTTCCCTGGGAATACGATCTCCAAGAACAACATAATGGGGAAAATGAGAAGTCCCATGAATAGGGACCAGCAGATAGCGACATGGTGCCCCCTGTCGGCGGAAGAGGCAACTGGAGCTACGGATTGTCTCTGGCCATGAATGAGTGAAGGATTTCACCCATCTCCAACCACCCGATGAATGTTTATTGCAACAAGCAAGACAACTGAATGGCTGTCTCGTCGAGGATCTACATTGTTTAGCGAGTATTATTTACACAAGCAAGCCCAGTGACTTATTCAAAGAAAGGCCGCTGATTAAACAATCAGATTTGCATGTGTTTGAAACGTTTAATACATTCTTACGTTTGCGCAGTGCATCGTGGTACTGCAGACAGATGATTGCATAGAGGGGGAGAGAGAGAGAGAGGGAAGAAAAGGACATAAGGTTTGCATATTAAGTTTTGGCAGAAGAGGGAAGAGTCAGTCCAAAGTGAAGGTCAGATACCCACACACCCTTCCTCTGAGAGTCATATCACATCTGTCCACTCTCTTGTTCCACTCTAATTAATGATAATACCAAGTTCTTTTTTTTTTAATTCTCTTTGTCTTGCTGGCCACAGAGGGCCATCACTACTGGGAAACACAAACTTGCCAGAACTGGATTATGGATATTGCAGTCCAGAAAAACTGACAGCCCCCTTTTTCACCAGCGGTTACTTTTGGCAGCTATATCCTCATCCATGATTGGTGGAAGACGGCCACTAGCCCCGCCTTCTAGGTAGCCGGGTTTAACAGCAGGGAGTTCGGGATGTTTCCTCCTATTTTTCGTCAGATCTGTGAGCAGGTGAGCCGACACCCAGAACACCAAACAGACATTAAACATGCACAGTTTGAACAAAAAATATTATACTGGAATTCCCACGCTACATATTATAATTGCAGAATGCCCTGACAGAAATCTAAAGCTTTATTATGATCTGGTGAAAATCTCGCCTGTATTTGGACTAAAAGGTGCTGCTGTGATTCTACAAAAGTACCTGCAGAACCCTTGCCGGACACCCTGGTCTACGTGCTCACCACACACAGTTAGAAACAGTGGTGATGATGTTTAGCACATGGCATGCTGGTCCTAGCGGCCAGAAGCTAATTTCCTGTATTACATTAATGATCTAGTTTCCTGCCGTTTGCAGTTGGAGAGCACCAGAGCTGACGTGCAGTTGCTGAACTGCCCTGTTTGGATTAATTCTGGGTTTTTATAACAAACCAACAGTCCTCCCGCTAAAATGCTTACCAGAAACAGCCAGCAGCATCTTCCTCCTTGCCCCGAATGTGGACACACCTACTTCCTTCAGGTCCTCTTCAGAGAGAGTGAGAAAGGTCTGAAAATCAATCTGATGGGGAGAGATAGAGAGAGAGAGAGAGAGAGAGAGAGAGGGAAAGGAAGGTAGGTATGGAGTGAAGGAGAGAGGGAAAAGAAACGAGCAGAAAGGAGGAATGGAAAGAGATGAGAGAGGAAAGAGAAATGAGACAGAGGGAGGGAGAGAGTGATGAGGGGGGAAGGCAGAATGAGGGAAAGTGAACTGAATCCAGTAAGTTCTCCGGACAATTTAATGAACTATAAACTTACAATGTCTTTTTTTTAAATAATACTGGGTGTAACTTCAGGTTTCGCATCTGTTTATAAACAGGTCGCTATATGGATTCTCCATTGAACAGATATATTCTTCCCTAGCAATATTGTGTGTGCATGTGCAAAAATACCTCTTGCTCCTGGAATACCATGGTGTATTTCTCCAGGCCCAGCTGTATCAGTAAGTCCACCAGATCATCTTTAAGATGAGGGGCGGGGCTAGGAGATCTGCCAATCAGTGGTCTGGACACACCTTCATAGTAGTTGCTGCAGTTCAGGCATCCCTCAGCTGCAGACCAAAAAGGTTAAAGGTTAAAAGGTCACACCTAAAAAGAACCACGGAACCCTCACTTATTCCAGCAGCTTTTGCCTTTATCTGTATAATTCCTAAAGCTGTCAAAATGTGCGTGTGGCGCCAAAGTAAGTGAGGCTGGTGCAAACACCGAGAACCTGATGTGATCAAGGCGAAGGCTGGCGAGTCCTGGGGCGGCTGCACTGGTGCAGGGAACACAGTCCCAGAGATCACTTTACCCCCCCCCCCCCAGTGCTGATGCTGCCTACACTTGCCCCCTGCTGTAGAAAGACCTGGAGGCCTGTGGCTTTGGTAGTGCTCTGTCTGAAGGCGTGCAGCTCAAATGCCCCCAGCCAGGGCAGAAAGGGCTGAGGGAGGCGGGGAGCACAATGGCCTGAGGTAAAGGCACTCCAGGGAGAAAGAGCACAGGGTCCACCCAGCTGCTGCATCTGCCCGAGTGCATGTAGTACAGGCACTGTTAATGCAGAACAGGCATGGCTAAGTGGTACAATGAGAGATGGAAGGAACTGGAGAGAGAGAGAGAGAGAGAGAGAGAGAGAGAGAGAGAGAGTGTGTGTGTTTCGAATGTTAACAAAATATCTACACAGATTCATAAGCTGTATTTGACATGAGGTCACACACGGGTTTGACATGTAGTCACATCTCACACACACACATACACACACACACACGTGTACACACACACACACTGACACATAGGACACTTACATATCTTTTCAGTGTGGCCACGGACAGACGAGGAACTGAATGCAGTCACGGCAGATGAGGAGCAAGAGAAGGATGTAGGGGAAGAGGAAGAGGAGGATGACACAGACGATGAAGATGCAGACCCTCGTCTCTCTCTCCAGTTTTCAGAGTCACTCCCAATACACACTCTCTCCTTCCCGCTGTGGCTCCATGGCTACAACACACACACACACACACACACACACATATATATAATCAAATTCATTCTATTATTGCTTTGCGGTAATAAGCAGTACTCAGTCAAAGCTATTCATTCGATCCTCTTCAAGCACTGATACCAATTAGCTTGGTAATGCACTAAATCTATTCAGTACAGAAACGGAGACCCACACTATCAAATGTCCCACCGATGTAATTCAGCTGAGCACGGTGCATTTCATTCACGTTCTAAGCACCAGCAGTTAGAGGCTCATACCAACACACCGTATTTCAGCTGTGTTTATGGCAGTGTGTTCATTAACCTGCTAAGAGGAAAAAGCTGATTATGAAAACAACGGTGTGTGGGGCTTCAGGCACTGGGAGTGTACGGAAGCCTGGGATGGACAGAATGGTGGAATAAATGTGACAGCGCTCTCTCTCTCTGAGAAGCAGGAGCAGGAGTGATTGCTTTACTGAGCTACTCGACCGGTTTCGCTGCACTGCATGACAATAATCACTTTTCTTATTTCATTTATTTGTGTGTGTGTGAGTGGCAGAGAGTGAGCAAGCATACATATGTATGTGTGTGTGTGCAGTCCTTCAGAATATCCAGGCGCTAACCACTTCGGCCCAATCTCCAGGTGAAGAATGTGCCCTCTCTCCCACTGAAACAAGTCCTGCATGGAGAGAGTGCTGATGCTGAACACTCGTGTTCCTGAGCGTAATCAGAGCCACTCGCACCACCTCGGTAACGTCTGCCATAGCCCTCTGAAGGCCAGAGGAGAGGGACACGTGGGAGTAATGGATGAGTGGTGGAGGTGCCTCACAGTTCCTAGTGCAGAGTGTGTGTGTGTGTGTGTGCGTGTGTGTGGTCATGGGTGTGTGTGTTTGTGCATTATAACAGCATGCGTGTGTACCTGTTGATCATTGATGTAGGATCTATAATAGCGTGTGCACCTGTTGATCATTGATGTAGAATCTATAATAGCGTGTGTACCCGTCGATCATTGATGTAGGATCTATAACAGTGTGTGTACCTGTCGATCATTGATGTAGGATCTATAATAGCGCGTGTACCTGTCGATCATTGATGTAGGATCTATTACAGCATGTGTACCTCTTGATCACTGAGGTAGGATCTATAAAAGCGTGTACCTGTTGATCACTGAGGTAGGATCTATAACAGTGTGTACCTGTTGATTACTGAGGTAGGATCTATTACAGCATGTGTGTGTGCCTGTTGGTCACTGAGGTAGGATCTATTACAGCGTGTACCTGTTGATCACTGAGGTAGGATCTATAACAGTGTGTGTGCCTGTTGATCACTGAGGTAGGATCTATTACAGCATGTGTGTGTGCCTGTTGATCACTGAGGTAGGATCTATAACAGCGTGTACCTGTTGATCACTGAGGTAGGATCTATAACAGTGTGTACCTGTTGATCACTGAGGTAGGATCTATTACAGCATGTGTGTGTGCCTGTTGATCACTGAGGTAGGATCTATTACAGCATGTGTGTGTGCCTGTTGATCACTGAGGTAGGATCTATAACAGCGTGTACCTGTTGATCACTGAGGTAGGATCTATAACAGCGTGTACCTGTTGATCACTGAGGTAGGATCTATAACAGCGGCGGCTAACACTGCGCAGGTCCTTTACAGCCTCAGTGGGCATCGACTTAGAGAAGCCCAAGCCGCTCCAGGTGTCAGTGGGGGTCCGCACCTCCGTCACCACCGGCTTCTTCTGCATGGCTGAAACACACACACACACACACACACACACACACACACACACACACACACAGTAATTACAATGGTAAATTAAAAGCCCAAACAAAAGCCCAGATTTAAAGTGGCACTGAGCAGCACTTCTAATTGGTTTGTGTGTGTGCTGGTGTACATGGACTGAATGCGTGTGTGTTGCTGTGTAGCAATTAGACAGCCTTCTGTCTGAATCCCTCTGCATTATTAAACACCTGAAACCTAATTAAACATCTTAATGAGGGAGAAATGTGCTGTGATCACTCTCTCGTGCATGCTCTCTGATGTATGCAAGTTTCTGCGATTGCGTCTTGCGTGTGTGTGTGTGTGTGTGTGTGTGTGTGTAGCAGATGGTTCATTCGGACTCGGTAACTCATGATTCCATTAAGCTCCTCTGTGGGAGCACCATCACATTTGGCACACACCAGCCTCCAAATGACTCATCCTCAGTGATGGACAAACATTTAGACTCCTATGAGAGTGTGTGCGCGCGCGCATGTGTGTGTGTGCATGTGTGAGCACATGTGTTTGTGACTGGCCAACATTTGCCAGTCACATGAGAACAGATGCATGTGACATCTGTGATTTCTTTCTGTGTGTGTGTGTTTGTGTGTGTCTGTGTGTATGTGTTCTTTCTGTGTATCTGTGTGTATGTGTGTGTGTGTCTTTCCATGTGTGCACATCTGTGAGTTCTTTCTGCAAGTTCTGTGTATGTGTATGTACATCTGTGAGTTCTTTCTGTGTATGTGTGTGTGTGTCTTCATGTGTGTGTACATCTGTGAGTTTTTTCTGTGTATGTGTGTCTTCATGTGTGTGTACATCTGTGAGTTCTTTCTGTGTATGTGTCTGTGTGTGTACTTCTGTGAGTCCTTTCTGTGTATGTGTGTGTCTTTACATGTGTGTACTTCTATGAGTCCTTTCTGTGTGTGTGTGTGTGTGTTTGTGTGTGTCTGTGTGTATGTGTTCTTTCTGTGTATCTGTGTGTATGTGTGTGTGTGTCTTTCCATGTGTGCACATCTGTGAGTTCTTTCTGCAAGTTCTGTGTATGTGTATGTACATCTGTGAGTTCTTTCTGTGTATGTGTGTGTGTGTCTTCATGTGTGTGTACATCTGTGAGTTTTTTTTCTGTGTATGTGTGTCTTCATGTGTGTGTACATCTGTGAGTTCTTTCTGTGTATGTGTCTGTGTGTGTACTTCTGTGAGTCCTTTCTGTGTATGTGTGTGTCTTTACATGTGTGTACTTCTATGAGTCCTTTCTGTGTGTGTGTGTGTGTGTGTGTGTGTGTCTGTGTGTCTTTACATGTGTGTACATCTGTGCACGTGTACGTGCGTGTGGGCACGTGTGGGTGTGCACAAAGATGTGCTTTCATATGCATTTGTGTGTGCGTGTTTAATAGGAGCTACTATCTCACTCTATTATAACTCTGGCACAGTGTCAGAGTGAAATGGGTCCCCTCCATCACCTCTTTAGCTTTGTGCGACGCTTAAATGGTTCCCCTCCATCACCTCTTTAGCTTTGTGCGACGCTTAAATGGTTCCCCTCTAACATCTCACTGGCCTGTACCGCTGCTTTAATGCATTCTGCGGCCTAGTCACCATGATGAATGCCAAAAAGATTCAGTTTTGATCTCACAGTCAGACGGTGCATGAGGGCCACTGAAGCTCGGTCACCGCATGTCACTTCCACCTACACAGCTTAATGTAATATACATGCGACTCTGATAATCCCAGGTAATGAAACACTGAAATCATTTTCTCTTGGTTGCGTTCTTCTGGGAACACATCTTGTTTGAACAGAATTACAGCCTTCTATTGAAAATACAGCAAACAAATAAAACAGCCTGATCGTGCAAATGTAATGCAGTGCAATGGTGCGTTGCCATGGCAAAAATGTCAGGCCTCTTGGAATAAGAGAAAGAAAAAAGAAAGAGAGACGGAAGGAAGGAACGACAGAATGCTGACCTCGAGTTGCGAGACGTTTCTTCCTCTCGTACTCATGAACCTGTAAGAAAAGCAAAGTTAGGTGGTGTCTTCACCCAGTCTCCCTGTGCCAACATCACATACATATGTGTTCTTCTCAGATCAGACCATATACATCACTTCCAAATCAGTGTTCCAAACCAGAGTTTGCAAACAGCAAACTTCAGTTATGCACTCAACAGAGGGGGAAAAAAATTAAATAATGTTTCTGCATAGATATTCATAAATGTATCCTGGCAAACCTCCAACATTCTGAAACACTGGTATGATATATAATACATCAGTGCTTCTGTGGCTCGAGCACAGAACTCCTGCTACCTCACAACCTCTCGTCTGCCTCCTTCAGGAAGCCACAGTGCAGAAACACAGCAGCACATGCACAAGGAAGAAGAGTGTGACACTGTGGTTTGGTACAGCAGTCACTTAGACTGCTAATGAGTCCACTGATGTACTCAACAGACAGTATTCAGATCCTGGGGAAAACGGGGTATGTTAGTATCAGTAAAGCTCTTAATATATACCAGGTCCTACCAGGGGTGTGTGTGTGTGTGTGTGTGTGAAGCACTTTGCTTGTGCAGCTGATGAAGGACCTCTGTCCAAAATGTCCTGTTTCTTTGGAGACATTATGTATTTCATTACAATTTTTAATCTCTCCACACACACACACACACACCACCCCACCCAACACACACACACACACACACACACACAGGGGGATCTTCAGTAGCATCTTACCTCACTACTAGAGCTCAAGTCCAGACAGGGCAGGAAGTGCAGACTGCATCGTCTGTCCGTGCTATAACTCATGCACTCTGCCTCCGTGCTCACACACCTGCTGCACAGGTGCATTAACAGTCTCAGGTACAATTCTTAAAGCTCTCTAATGGGTTCCCATAGGGATCAGTTTATAGTAACGACAGACTTGTGTACGGCTCCGAACATGCTTCACGCCGAGTGGGCAGACTGGTATTTGTGGATTGCCGTGCTACGTGAGCCAGTGAAATCAATGTTATGCGTCCCTGTTATTTATTTGCTGTGTTTGTGTAATTAGGGTAATTAAGGTCAGATACGGAATGTTTGGAGTAATCGTCGGACATGGAAGACGTCTCTCCAAAGTCAGACGTCAGTGCTGCATAATGAGCCACAGAGGAATGGTGGCCCAGGCACACAGTGTTGCCTGAATGTCTGTGAACCACCCAAACATGGTCATTGTTTTAAAAAAAAAATTTTTTATAATCTTATGAATTAAACATCCAAATCTCAATTTGTAAAGCAGACCTTCCAAGTAAGGAACACAGAAAAATATATATATATATTCATTATTAATTCAACAAAAGTATTTTCTCTCTCCAAATCCCGAAAATCTGCCAAGTGCAAAAGTATGTGAACTCTGAGTTAGTAGCTCGTGGCATCTCCTTTTTCCACCATTACTTCAACCAAATGTCTTCAGTAACCACAAACGAGTGTCTCACATCTGCCTTTCGGGATTTCTGCCCACTCCTCCCTGCAGATCTCCACCAGCTGAGGGAGGTTGGAGAGACATCTGGCACGTGCCGCCCGCTTCAGATCTCGCCTCAGCATTTCTATGGGATTGAGGTCCAGACTTCGACTGGGCCAATCCAGAGTGCAGAGCTTCTTTCTCTTCAGCCGTTCCTTGGTGGTTTTGCTGGAATGCTTTGGGTCGTTGTCTTGTTACATAATCCATTTCAATCCCAGTTTCAACTCCCTGACTGATGGCAGGAGATTCTGATCAAGAATTTGTGGGGATTTATGGTTCCCTGGATAATATGGAGTGGTCCAGGTGCGGAGGCAGAAAATCAGGCCCAGACCTTCATATTTCCACCATCATGTTTCACTGTTGGGAGGAGGTTCTTCTCTTCATACGCTGTCTCTATGTTGTCTTTTCTCCAAACATGGTGCCTGTGATTGTGGGCAAATATAATTACATTTTGGACTCATCTGTCCAGAGGATGGACTTCCAGAAAGCCTCTGGTTTGTCCATGGGCTCCATGTGTTTAAATGGGCAACTTTGTTCCTTCCTGTGAGCAGAGGCTTCCCCCTAGCAGCTCTCCCATGGACGCCATGTCTGTTGATTTTTTGCCTGATTGTAGATGCATGTACATTGGACATTGCACGTCTGCAACTTTAACTTAGCTTTTGGTGATGGCCCTGTAGCTTTTGGTGATGCTCCTGTAGCTTTTGGAGATGCTAATGTAGCTTTTGGTGATGGCCCTGTAGCTTTTGGTGATGGCCCTGTAGCTTTTGGAGATGCTCCTGTAGCTTTTGGAGATGGTCCTGTAGCTTTTGGTGATGGTCCTGTAGCTTTTGGTGATGGCCCTGTAGCTTTTGGAGATGCTCCTGTAGCTTTCCCTGACTGATGAGCTGTTACTTCCTTCTTCCTGATGTCCTTGGATGTCTCCTTTCCTCTCAGCATTGCTGATCTGTGTGCTTTTAAACCCTGTGTTTGATCTTATGTTTTGCTGGTCTTTGTTTTTTATGCAGCCCTGTTGTCGGTGACCATGTTTGTAGTTTATTTGGTGTGTTCAGTGTTTAGCATGTCTGCAAAATCTCTGCGTGTTGTTTTTGTTTCTGTGTCTAACTGCTGTCCCGTTGTGTCCCTGGAGCGTTCTAACCACTACTCATTCGGATTTGCCCATAATAGATCTCGCTCTTTTCGTGTTTGTGTCCACCCTCTTATCGCTCCCCGACGCCTCCGGCGGCACACACATTTCCCTCAAGACGAGTAAATGGAACTGATCAACCTAAACCTGACATTTCATATACAAAAACTGGTGATGATAAAGTAAGAGATTCATGGTAAAACAGCAGAAAATAATAAACCAGTCGAGGAGTTCACAAACTTTCAGGCAGCACTGTATGTGTGAGCTGAGGGTAACGTTCTTCTAGGCCACTGCGGTACGACGATGGCGATCCACAAATACATACACGCACACGTCATCCTACAGCAAGCGGAAGCTAGACCCCCTACTGAGCCAGTGACAGTGAGCGAAACCTGCAGTCCAGCTGTAAAAATGTCACAGTTAAAGCAGCTCTTCAGGAAGGAGGAGGAAAGGTCCCCCGAGCAGTGAGAGATTCAGCCTTCGCCACAGGGAGGGCTGTGGCAGGCAGCAATTACCCCCTCACTCAGGACTACTGCGGGACCCAGCGCTGCCTCAGTAAAGAAGAACGTTCTCGCTTTTGTGCTACATGTGCACTCAAGTCGCCATGTGCTTTTGCTTTGGACATGTAAATGCGGAATGTAATTTATTTTTTGTCTCACTGCTTTGGCAGAGCAGACGGCGCAAACTGAATATCCGTGAAATCTGCCGTAAGAAATCTCACCTCGGCGATGTCCGCGATGTCACCGACTGCCGTGATTCCTGGGTTGAGTCCTTGGTGGCCTCCGATTGGCTGCTTCTCCTAACAGACCCTATAGGCTTGACAGCGACCTCTTTGATCTCAGTGACCTCCTGATCCTGCATTCCAGAACGTTCGCTGTCTGTGTTTGCGGACGGGTCCTCATTCTCTGGGATCTGAAATAATGATTTGATTCGCATTGGCTATTCTGAACACTCAATGGTATAATCATTAGAAGGATTGTGAACAATAGACTCTTAATTGCCAGTTTAACTTAGAATATCCAGAAGGAATGGTCTAAGCATTTTGGATAACTGCCTTCTTACTGATGGAGACTATAGGAAAATTTCCACTAATTATATAACCACATTACACTCCTAATAGGACTTCAGTGTGGGAAGGTACTCATCATTATTCACACCTTCTCTAGTTTAAGGTCTGCCACCCTCATTCCCATTCGGCCCTCGTCCGTGGGAGCAGCCAATCCGGGTGGGGGAGAGGGGCGTGACTTCAATGAATCTGATGTGGGGACAGTGGCTAAGATCAAAAGTCAAAGAAAGTGTTAGAGGCAATCCAATATAAAATAAAACTATCTCTGTCTGTATGTGGTGTATAGATAGAGGATGAGGTAGAGCATATGGGGTATAGATATGTGAGGATTACCTATTTGAGTGTTTTAGCTAAATTGTAAAATTTAAATACCACCAACTCTTACAACCCTACAGATTCTCATTCCTATTTGCAACACATTTCTTCATGTTGTAAGGACTGAAAAAATCCCATCCCTTCCTGGCTGAAGACATGCTCCAGAAAAGTATGTAAATTGGTGAATATTTTCAGAACTGTGAGTTTCCTAAGGACGTCATAGATGCTGCCTTTGCTTATGTTTAACCTGTTCAGATTGGATGCACTGACCCATTAACATTAACATCTCAATGATCAACCTAATGTGTTGCTGACATATCATACAAATAAAACAGCGGCTAATATTAAACGTAAACACGTTTGACTACCTCTACCTACAGTATATATATGACTACCTATACCTACAGTACATATGACTACCTCTACCTACAGTATATATGACTACCTCTACCTACAGTACCTATACATATGACTATATATGACTACCTCTACCTACAGTATATATATGACTACCTCTACCTATATATATGACTACCTCTAACTACAGTATATATATATATGACTACCTATACCTACTACCTCTACCTACAGTATATATGACTACCTATACCTATATATATGACTACCTATACCTATACATATGACTACCTCTACCTACAGTATATATGACTACCTATACCTATACATATGACTACCTCTACCTACAGTATATATATACCTCTACCTCTACCTACAGTATATATGACTACCTATACCTATATATATGACTACCTCTACCTACTACCTCTACCTACCTATATATATGACTACCTCTACCTATATATATGACTACCTATACCTACTACCTCTACCTATATATATGACTACCTCTACCTACAGTATATATATGACTACCTCTACCTACAGTATATATGACTACCTCTACCTATATATATGACTACCTCTACCTACAGTATATATATGACTACCTCTACCTACATATATATATATATGACTACCTATATATATATGACTACCTATACCTATATATATGACTACCTCTACCTACAGTATATATGACTACCTCTACCTATATATATGACTACCTCTACCTACAGTATATATATGACTACCTCTACCTATATATATGACTACCTCTACCTACAGTATATATGACTACCTACATACAGTATATATATGACTACCTCTACCTACAGTATATATGACTACCTCTACCTATATATATATGACTACCTCTACCTATATATATATATGACTACCTCTACCTATATATATGACTACCTACCTACAGTATATATGACTACCTCTACCTATATATATGACTACCTCTACCTACAGTATATATGACTACCTCTACCTATATATATGACTACCTCTACCTACAGTATATATGACTACCTATATATATGACTACCTATACCTACAGTATATATGACTACCTCTACCTATATATATGACTACCTCTACCTACAGTATATATGACTACCTCTACCTACAGTATATATGACTACCTCTACCTACAGTATATATGACTACCTCCCTACCTACCTCTACCTATATATATGACTACCTCTACCTACAGTATATATGACTACCTCTACCTATATATATGACTACCTCTACCTACAGTATATATGACTACCTATACCTATATATATGACTACCTCTACCTACAGTATATATGACTACCTCTACCTACAGTATATATATGACTACCTCTACCTATATACTACCTACCTATGACTACCTCTACTACCTATACCTACAGTATATATATGACTACCTCTACCTACAGTATATATGACTACCTCTACCTACAGTATATATGACTACCTCTACCTATATATATGACTACCTCTACCTATATATATGACTACCTCTGTGAATTAATGAAGAAGACAGTACAGCCACAGCCTTGGACAAGGTCTGGCCACACGTTGACGCACCCCTACCTGTGTCATGAAGATGAAGCTGTTGCCTTAGCATGTTGAGCCAGTGGCCTGTAATTCCATTGTTGACCAACAGAGGGTCCATAAACGCTTTGGTTTCCATGGAGACCTCACTAGAGTTCTTAGTTGTCATGGAAACATCACAGGATTCTAGTCCTAGCAGGAGACTTCTGGCCTTGTATAGATTCCATATGTTTCTCTCCAATCCCTTCACAACAACTGACTGGAAAAGAAAAACATACAGGATTCATGGTTCACTGTGTACCAAACTACACTAGATATAACAGCACGTTATATTACTGTAACACAACATTTTTACAGAATACAAATGTCACTGAACTGAAGGATAAACTTTTATCTATTAGAAAATGTGTGCTACTGGAGTAAAGCGGAAAAAACACTGTCCTATAATCTGAGGCTTGCAGTGTTTTGTGGGTAGTGTAGTACCTTTGCAGCCTGTTTGACCTTTGGTTTAACACTGATGAACACTCCTAGATTCTGCATCATCTGTGCAAGTCTATGAGGATCTGACTCACCCTCTTCTTTGATTTCGAACATCAGACACACAGGCAAGCAGTCCTACAGACCCAGATAAAACATCAGCACAGAGGACAGGACAACGTGCAGCTTACATGTGAATCTGAATATGGATGTCTAATCCAGATTAAGGCCTTATCATGCATGGTTACACTCATTAGTGAAATTATTAGGGAATAATTAGTGAATTTCTACCAACAGAGAAAACAATTCTACCAACAAAAACATTATGCAAACTAGAACACTCAATATGTTCTCATCTAGAATTGGGTCTGGACACACAAACACTTCCCCCCAACATACACACACACACTTATGCAGTTTTGGGTGCCTGATTATACACATACACACACACTCGAGCAGTTTTAAGTGCCTGATTACCCACACGCGCACGCACACACACTTATGCAGTTTTGGGTTCCTGATTATACACATACACACACATTTATGCAGTTTTAAGTGCCTTATTATACACACACACACACACATTTAAGCACAGTTGTAGGTACCTGAATACACACACACACACACACACACACACACACACACCTGCAGCTGCTGCCGTGCGAGACACACGCCGTGGGCAGTGCCCTGGATGAGGAGGGCGGGTGTGTTCTGCGGGGCGGTGAGGTCTGGCAGCACGATCTGTGTGTGTGTTTGCTGCATCACCCTGAGGAAGTTGACCCCATTCTGACCCAGCAGGAACAGATGCTGCTGTGAGGTCACATCCAGCTGGGTGCTCACCATGACGCCCGTTACCCCGGCAACCGCCGCCGCTTCCCGGCCCAGGAGGAGCTCCATAAGGACGCAGGTCGCCTTCTTCAGGGGTCAAAAGGTTAAGGTTAAATTATGTTGGAAAGACATGAAATTCAATATTTACATCAGGTGTACCACATAAGGCAGGCAGTGCGACCTGTATTTACAATGGTCATTACTGAAATGGAGGGTGACAGACTGTTATTCCTGTATTGTTCCCCCATGCAGATGGAAATACCTTCAATTTAAATGTAGAGGCCTCTTAAAACTGCATAACTGCCATTGTGTGTGTGTGAGTATTATCAGCCACCAGAAACTGTGTACATGGCGTTTGTGTGAAGGTGCGCGCGTTACCTTGACGGCAGCACAGTTCCTTTGCAGGCCGCGGACCACGCAGGTAGAGCAGCAGAGTTTGGGCTGCGCTCTGAACGTAACGCTCACCCCAAACGCCTGCGCCACATGCTGAATCAGGGGAGAGCCCGCGTCTGTAACAGCCCCGCCCACCAGGGTTAGTGGCAGGTCAAAGGTCAGCACCAGAGGCTGCAGCTCCTGAAGACCACAGCAAGGGGGCGAAGGTAAGTACGCTTCCACAAACCACGTTCTGTCTGCTGTGCTCTCCTTTATTGTGCATCACATCACACGTCTAGGCTAGGAGGAGTTCACAGGGCATGTCTGCAACTTCTGCCTACAGCTCTTTAATCACAGTTTATGTTTGTGACATTGTCGGCGTGTGACACTAACGCGTATGTGTCTTCTAGCAGACTCCACCCCGTGCACAGGTCCAGCGATGGACACCTTCCAAGATGGACAACAGAGATGAGAGACACTCAGCAACCGAGCTCCCCAACATCTGATGGTATCTGAGGTGCCGTAGTTACTGTGTAGCAACACCTGGTTTCTAGGGCCATACCTGGTTACTTTTCTCTCCGGTGGCACTATGGCGGTTTGAATCAGGGAAGTGGATGTGACAGGAAGTGTCCTCCATGACCTTTTTAATGTTCCCGCCCCCTTTACCAATCACGTGAGAGTGTTCGGTATGAGCGACGTCCATTTTGAGAGTCACTTTGTTGACCTATGACCAACGTGAAAGAGAACATCACACCAGAAGACAACAACCATGTCAATGTCAGGGTGTGCGTTTCTCTCCTCCGTACACTGACCTTAGTCTCTAAGAGTTCCAGAACTTTCCGCTTCGCCTCCAGCACATTGTCTCTCATTCCCTCCACCTTCACGTGAGGATCTGCAAATACAGGCCAACCACAATACGTTTGACAAGCCACAGCCAGCCACAATAAGCTACTCAAACACTTAGTGTGCCAGGCCTTTAGAAAAGACCCGAGTTATTAAGAATGAATGCAACCAATCAGCCGTCAAAGGAACTTAACGAATGAGCATGTGTGAATGCGGTGTCATGGGCCACACCATGTGAAAGGAGGAACAATGACTGAAATCATGGGATGTGTGAGAGCAGAGAGGATGGAGTGTGAGGTGTGTGTGAGTAGAGTGGCCGAAGTGTGAGGTGTGTGAGAGAGCAGAGTGGCTGGAGTGTGAGGTGTGTGAGTAGGGTGGCCGAAGTGTGAGGTGTGTGAGAGAGCAGAGTGGCCGAAGTGTGAGGTGTGTGAGAGAGCAGAGTGGCCGAAGTGTGAGGTGTGTGTGAGCAAAGTGGCCGGAGTGTGAGGTGTGTGAGAGGTGAGTGGCTGGAGTGTGACAGAGGAGAAGAGCCCCTCACCTTTCTTTGACTTGGCTCCAATTTTCAGCTTTGATGGCCATTTCACCTGAGTATTAGTTTCCCTCATTACCTACAGAGAAAGAGGTGTGTGTGAGTGTGTGTGTAAAAGTGTAAGACAAATATAGTGTCAGAATACATACATCTCCTCATACACATTCTCACACACCCTTGTAGGTATGCACGGAAGCGCACACACACACACCTTTCAACAGAGACAATAATCCATTAGCATTTCAAAGCAGCACCTTATTATCCTGTAAGACAGACAAAAGGGCACTGGGAGCAAAGTCACTTCCCCTGAGAAGTGTAGACAGTGCAGTAACAGAGTGGGAGGGGCCAGCACTGCCCGGATCCCACTGCAAGCTGCCGCTGGTGGCCACGGCTCAAGCCCCGCCTCACGCCCCGCCTCCTTTAGTTCCTGAGGCACCCATTTCCCCATTTGCAGTTCAGTCATGTTACCAGGTATTCTCACCTTCTCAAAGAACTCCTCTCCTGTCATGCTGTTCCCTTCTGTAGGGGCTGTAGAGAATATAAACAGACAAAAGAAAGAGAAAACACCTTGGACCTTGGATTCGAATATGAAAAATACTTTTAGTCAGTTATATCGAAATATCATTATAATAAAAAAAAATCTGTATAAAATTCTGAAGCAGTTTGTCTGTCTTATAAACCACAAGCATTCCAGCTTCGGTCCGTTTGTCTTCCATGAACATGTGGTGCCAATTCAAGCTTACAATGTGTAAAACAGAGAGGTCAACACTTCACTTTAAACAAAGGATTTAAATACATGGACAGGCAAAAAATGTGTGTGTGTATGTGTGTGTGTGTGTTCAAGGGTTAAATGCAATGAAAAGGCACAGCTACACACTGACATTTACAGGGTTAGGGTGAACATCACTCTTTTCTTTTCCTACCTTCTCATCACCATGGGTTACGCAGTCCTGCCAGTAAGAATGGCCAAACTACTCGTGAGTGTGTGTGTGTGTGTGTGTGTGTGTGTAAGGAAGAGTTCCAAAAGCCAGTTCTGAGAAACAACGTCAAGCGGCAAAGGCATTTAAACAGCCTTACTGACGTACAACCATCCCCCTATGAAAATACACACACACACAGTTTCAGATCACTGCTTCTGCCGCCTAGCTAATCCCAGGACACCACATATTATGAGTATGGAGTAAACTCATTTCTGTCTCTCCCTCACACACAGTACCATTACGCTCCAGCACCTGCCAGCTCTATATGTGAGGGCTTCTCTCAGATGGCGCTTGTTTGCACAGGCGTGCAGGAGGGGGCCGGTGTGGCTTCTGAAAACACAGCCCCTCACAGCCCCACAGCCCCACAGCCCCTCACAGCCCCACAGCCCCTCAGCTCCATACAGCTCCACAGCCCCTCACAGCCGCATACAGCTCCACAGCCCCTCAGAGCCCCACAGCCCCATACAGCTCCACAGCCCCTCACAGCCCCACAGCTCCATACAGCTCCTCAGAGCCCCACAGCCCCACAGCTCCATACAGCTCCACAGCCCCTCAGAGCCCCACAGCCCCTCACAGCCCCACAGCCCCTCACAGCCCCTCACAGCTCCACAGCCCCTCAGAGCCCCACAGCCCCTCACAGCTCCCGCCCGATAACACTCCACAGCCAGGCCTCTGCACCCGGACGCTTCAGCCCAGCCTGCATGCCGGTACACGCCGGCTCCACCATGGGAGCATCGCTTGACCGCCGGATGTCAAACCTGTTGATCAGCACGCAGCAGTGCCACTGATAGGGATGAAATAGGCAACATCTATCAGAGCTGTAAAGGCAGCTCTCCCTATAATCCAGCGTCCTGCTCAGGACTTACCCAATGGTGGACGTGTGCAAGGCTGTGCTAGAGAGCCACTCTCAGCCGGAAACCACTGAATAAAGGCAAAAGAAAAAGCAGAAGAAAGAAAAAAACTTGCGCAAACTCTCACCAAAAAGCATGGATTCCAGTTTCTTCCTGTCAATGCGGAATCTCTCCTCTATCCAGTCCTTATCGGAATGTTCCTGCTTCTTGGTCTCAGACTCCATCCCGGAATTCCCTCCTTCGTCATCTTCCTCCTCTTCATCCTCCGTCCCAGCCGGAAGCTTGGACCCGTCTGGGTCTTGGTCAGGGCCCGGGCCGTTGTCTTGGTTCTGGTTGGGCTCAGGGCAAGACTCAGACATGAGTGCTTCAGGTACAAGAGGATCCATAGCAGTACCCTCCATGCTGCCTGCCATGGCTAAAGTGTGTATGCTGGGGGAGTGTGTGTGTGTGCGTGCATGTGTGTGTGTGTATACAACAGCGTGACCAAGGAAACAAGAAAAAAAAAAAAAAGGGGGGGCGACACCCCCCACCCCACTAGAGCACACACACACACGCACACATACACCAAAGAAGAGAGACGGGGGGAATATTGGGGGCAGGCGTGAGAGAGTGAGGCCCATACACACTAAACAACACTAAAAAGGAAGGAGAAAGTTGTGACCCAAAGTGAAGCCAAAACAACGCACAACACCTGTGGCCACTTTTGCTTTGTTTTGTTTTTTTAAGAAATTACGGTACTTTTTTAAAATGTAGAATGACACAGTTCAGTCAGATATTCAAACCTCACTTACGAATAGCCAGTGACAGAGCTAACAGATTTAAATCCATAGTTACTACACTGAATCCTGTAAGGAGAACTTTACTCATGAAGATCAGGGCATTTTAAACAGAAGCGGTTAAAGCACCCAGCTCAGATTCCCGCACGTCCTGGCCCGGTACCAGACCCCTGGAATGTGATGGTCCTTTTCTTGGCTGAAGTGAGGTGGTGAACCCCTCCAGCCTTTAATAAAGACACACCACACACCCCTCACCCCGCACAGCAGTACACAGGAGGAGCTGAGGCTACTGGTGCAATGGTGAGGAGGAGGAGGAGGAGGAGGGAAGGGTTTCAGAAACCATTGAAATAATTGCTTTGTGTGTGAGGGTGAGAGAGAGGGAGATGGAGAGACAGAGAGAGAGAGAGAGAGAGAGAGAGAGAGGGAGGTGTAACTGCTGTTTGCCTCTGTTACCTAGCAACATGATTTAGTAGGTATAGCTGAAAAGTCAGTCATAAAACTTAAGCACCAGAGCGTTTGAAAAAAGTAAAGTTTGTTTTTCATTAAGTTGAATATTTAATTTTATTCGATTTGAGTTTGATATCAGATGTAATTTTGATAGTATTTATGTGTTGAAATCTATCTATAAAATACAAAGTAATTATAAATGTTTTCTGTTTTTTCTGAAGTTCTTTGGTTGATTTCTTCAAACAATGTGTACATTCTCAAAGCTCTAGGTGCATTTCTCAGAACAGACTATAAAGGCACAACACAGCACCAGTTTACCTGCTCAAACTCACTCAAAGTATTGAACTCAAGATGGAGGCGAGTTTCAGTGGAGTGAGCAGTTAGTGGGAGTCCACTCTCACCTCTTAGACACTACATACTCTAAATACTCCAATATTTCAGTGTTTTGTCACTTGTCATAGCAGGATGAAAGTGTTCTGTAAATACAAAGTTTTTTACTACTTTTTCAGTAACAGTGTAACAGTGAAGCATAATTTTGAGTCATTTGTCTGTAAATGCTAAGAATCACATGAGAATCACATTTTCATAGAACTTGTTTATGTTTAGAATATGTTGTTTTTGTTGTTTATGTGCCTAACTGTAACACAGTGACACTATAGGACAGCAATAACGACCCTGGTGCACTGGTGCTCCTGTGCGTATGGCCGAAGATTTACATCAGCATCACATCTGATGTTTTCCCTTGCAATGCAAGAGGAGGGAAATCTGCTTACATGCTGCACCAACTCCTGCAATGTTCTGCCATGATGTCATCAAAAGGGAGCAGAGCGCTGCAGTGAGCAGAGGTGGTGGGATGGGTTCACGCATGGAGCATATGGAGGAGGAAACCTCATCAGCATCCTTTGATGGACAGCTGACCAGCTCCTGGTGACATCATCATGGAAGCTTGCATCATCCTACACAGCTATGAAACTTGGCAACTCGTGTCTTATCAAAGACACGCACGCGCCCAGTCCCGCACACACACATCCAGTCCCGCCCAGTCCCGCGCCCAGTCCGGCACGCGCGCACCCAGTCCCGCACGTCCCGTCAGCCTCATATTTTTATAGTAGTAAAAGTCTCAGGAATGCATTAGACTTACTGTGTTGCTGTAAAATGCATCCCGGGATTGAATACGTACTGCAGCTGCTTCTCTCTGGAATGTGCAGATAACTAAAGGGAGACTGTAGCAGCACTGCGTGGCCACTCTGCCGTCAGAAGGACACGGGTCATTAGACCATCTTTTGTGGCTCATATTCCATGTGGGACAGCTCCCTGTGCATCTGCTCTTCCTCTCTACACAAACACTCTTCCTCTGTTCTGCTCTTCCTCTCCCTACACCAACACTCTTCCTCTGTTCTGCTCTTCCTCTCCCTACACCAACACTCTTCCTCTGTTCTGCTCTTCCTCTCTACACCAACACTCTTCCTCTGTTCTGCTCTTCCTCTCTACACAAACACTCTTCCTCTGTTCTGCTCTTCCTCTCCCTACACCAACACTCTTCCTCTGTTCTGCTCTTCCTCTCCCTACACCAACACTCTTCCTCTGTTCTGCTCTTCCTCTCCCTACACCACCACTCTTCCTCTGTTCTGCTCTTCCTCTCTACACCAACACTCTTCCTCTATTCTGCTCTTCCTCTCTACACCAACACTCTTCCTCTGTTCTGCTCTTCATCTCCCTTACACCACCACTCTTCCTCTGTTCTGCTCTTCCTCTCTACACACTCTTCCTCTGTTCTGCTCTTCCTCTCCCTACACCACCACTGTTCCTCTGTTCTGCTCTTCCTCTCTACACCAACACTCTTCCTCTGTTCTGCTCTTCCTCTCCCTACACCACCACTCTTCCTCTGTTCTGCTCTTCCTCTCCCTACACCACCACTCTTCCTCTGTTCTGATTACATCACCACACACTCTTCCTCCTCTGCCATGAGGCAGCCGGTCTTCTTCAGGACCAGAAAGTGTATTTATTCTCTCTCAGTCAAGCTCTGCAATTTCTGACAAAATCCATAAATCATAAGTAAGCCCCTGTCAGCTATCGTGACAGGATGTGTGATTGGTTGATGAGAGGTGTGTAATGTGAGGAAATTCCCATTCATTAGTGAAGTTCGAGATTCACCTGACAGGCAAGTTACCAATTTAGCAGACATTATAAAAATTCTATGATAGCAATGATTTTGACAGATGAATGAACTGTTCTGACATCTGTCAACTATTCATCTGTGCATGTGATGACTTATACAATAACCTAGTTTTTTTTTATTATTGGAAAATCGACATTACACAACTTTCAAATATGTTTCAAACAAAAAACAAAAAGGACAAACAGATTTGCAGCTCTGAGGCAAAAGAGGCCCATCAGTGTATTAGCCAACCTGCACTTCATGATGACCAGGTCCTAGTGCTGGAGAGGATGGGTTCTCTCCGACGTTGCAGGCCTGGTGCCTCTCCGAGCGTAGATGTAAGACCCGCCCCCAGGAGGAAGCAGGAGAGCCTGGAGGAGAGGAGCGATTTAATCTAACGACTCCACCACTAGCAACATTCGTTACTGAGGAAGTGGAATGACGACACTTGTATGAGAGGTCAGGAAGCCTTCCTTCCATCACACCATCAAACCTCTTATATCGCAAACAGACCTTTTCAAACAGGAAGCAGAAATGTCCAAAGAATAAAGTACCATACTGCCGTGTTCAGGATGTGTAAGCCGTCTTAGCTACAGTGAATATTACTTTAAGATGTGGCCTCTTGGGGTGGAGGCTAAGCGCTGCCTGTGGGGTGTAGAGTCAGCTTAGCTCACCTAACACACACACACAGCCTAGTCACCCTATACACACACACACAGCCTAGTCACCCTATACACACACACACACAGCCTAGTCACCCTATACACACACACACAGCCTAGTCACCCTATACACACACACACAGCCTAGTCACCCTATACACACACACACACAGCCTAGTCACCCTATACACACACACACACACAGCCTAGTCACCCTATACACACACACACACACACACCCCTATACACACACACACACAGCCTAGTCA
The DNA here is from genome assembly GCA_020368025.1 of Brachyhypopomus occidentalis. Lineage (NCBI taxonomy): Eukaryota > Metazoa > Chordata > Actinopteri > Gymnotiformes > Hypopomidae > Brachyhypopomus > Brachyhypopomus occidentalis. Next base: position 1,351,072 of record JAGXOD010000004.1, on the reverse strand, counting down.
CCCTATACACACACACACACACAGCCTAGTCACCCTATACACACACACACACACACACACAGCCTAGTCACCCAATACACACACACACACAGCCTAGTCACCCTATACACACACACACACAGCCTAGTCACCCTATACACACACACACACACACACCCATACACACACACACAGCCTAGTCACCCTATACACACACACACACAGCCTAGTCACCCTATACACACACACACACAGCCTAGTCACCCTATACACACACACACAGCCTAGTCACCCTATACACACACACACACAGCCTAGTCACCCTATACACACACACACACACACACACAGCCTAGTCACCCTATACACACACACACACACACAGCCTAGTCACCCTATACACACACACACACACACAGCCTAGTCACCCTATACACACACACACACACACACACAGCCTAGTCACCCAATACACACACACACACAGCCTAGTCACCCTATACACACACACACACAGCCTAGTCACCCTATACACACACACACACACACAGCCTAGTCACCCTATACACACACACACAGCCTAGTCACCCTATACACACACACACACACACAGCCTAGTCACCCTATGCACACACACACACACACACAGCCTGGTCACCCTATACACACACATAGCCTAGTCACCCTATACACACACACACAGCCTAGTCACCCTATACACACACATACACACACACAGCCCAGTCACCCTACACACACACACACACAGCCTAGTCACCCTATGCACACACACACATACCCAAGTCACCCTACACACACATCACAGCTCCCCCTACACACACTACACACGTCTCACACAAACAGCACAGCTCACCCACACAACCCCTAAATACACACATGACCCACACAAACATCTCAACAGACAGCCATTAAACCCAAATACACAATCACAACAGCTCACCCTAGAGGCCATTAAACCCGATCACACACACACACACACACACACACACACACACACACACACAGACACACACACACCAGTTCTCTCTAGAGGCCATTAAACCCGATCACACAAACACACACCAGTTCTCCCAACCCACGCACACAAACATCACACACACATCGCACACACCCCTGCTCATCCTACAGGACATTAAACCCATTCACACCCCACACTCTCACATCACACACACACACACACCCTACAGGCCATTAAACCCGGCTGCCCTGTGTGTGGCTACCAGCTGCCTACTTCTAGACCAGTCTCTCCTTCAGTGAGTCACTGAAGCTGGAACAGTGATGGTGTGAGCTTTACTGAGATCAGAGAACACTGGAGTATCAGTAGACCATGACCGGTACACGAACAGGCAGTGTACACAGGGACCCAAGATCTCACACACACACAGTAGAACTGTAAGATATTAATGTAGGACATGAAGTACAAACAAAAATGTAGTGTAATTGTAATATTGTATGCAAGAATAATTACTGCATAATGTTCTTAGATTTGAGTTCATTACAGGAAAAATCACTTTACTGTTCATTCCACTGATTTTCTTTGCTTTAGTGTCAAAACATGACACCTGAGAACCCCTAGGCTGACCAACATTACATATAAATAAGCCTTTCACAATGAACAATGGCCTTGCCGTCTGACATGCAGCAGCTACCCTGTAAAAGTCACTCCGTGTGTGTGTGTGTGTGTGTGTGGAGAGAGGGAAGGCGGGGGGGTGAAGTAACTGGAAATAAAGTATGGAACCACATGGTGATGGAAATGAGTGTATGTGTGCCTGGGGAAGAGGCACCTCTGCCCTGGAGACAGCTGAGAGCCGTGTGTGTGTGTGTGTTCATGTGTGTGTGTGTGTGTGTGGGGGGGGGGTCTGAGAGCCATGCTGTCACTGCTGCAGAGCCCAGTGAGGGCTAAACACACTCAGCTAGAGGAGCAGCAACTGCCTGCAACCTCACACACCTCAACCACCTCAAACACCTCAACCACCACTCCTCTATTTAAAGATTTCTGCATGCACACAACATCTTCATTTCAAATTTGCCCATAAGAGAAAAAAGACAAGACTAAAATAGTTGCTTTAAATGTTCTCCCTATTAACATGGAAATAAGTAAGTAAGGGTAAGGGTCTTAACGTTGGCGTTCCAAGTTTAGGATAAGTGCGGCAGATATCTCTGGCCACTAGATGGCAGTAGAGTAACAGACGTAAACCTGTGGCTTTTGACAAGCACACACTGTACTCCTCAATAATAAGGGCAGTTGAACATGTGTCAAGCCAGCGACACCACATAGAAGGCCATTCCAGAGCTGCAGGATAAAGGAGGAGTTCTCCATGTTCCACAGGCTCCGCCTTCTTTTCTTACTGCCCTGGTAACCGATTTTCATCTTCTTCTTTCAAACCTTCTTCCCGATGTTTCATCCGCCTTGGTCTTGCTAGGCGATTTAAGAATGTGACTTAGAGAGAAAGAAAGCAAGAAAAAGAAACTGCAAGAATGAATGAATGAATGAACGAACGAATGAATGAACGAACGCATTCTCATTGTAGGAATACGGACAGAGAACACACCCTTGGACAGCTCGTTCTCGAGAGCGACAAAAACAGGTTCAAAGACCAGAGAGACAGATCTGTAGTAATTACAGTCACCTGTTTATTAAGCATCTGGTTAAGCTGTGGTAGTATTGGCATGGCTGCCCAGCCACAGAGCCTGGGGTTACAGTTCATATGTGCTTGACCAGGTCATCCCACACCACATGTTGATCTGAGAACGCAGCATCCTGTTGACACTGCAGCTGACAGGAATCGTTGGTCACCAAAGCTCCTCTCCTCATCCAGCGACCGACAGCCTCACTGGACCAGGACGCCCCGTAATGGTGAAAGTCTCCTCAACACAGTGACCCGGGCTCCCGTGAACACTGATCACAGGTCTTTCGGATGCAGTACGTGTCTGTTAACGTCAACATTAGTTCCCATGGCAAACACGAGAAAAGAGAACAGAGCAGACTTGGATCTGTGGGCGCATTTAAAATGACCATCACAGTAATACTTTTTAGAAAAAACTAGTAATGGGGTAATCACCTCACTTTTCAGGATACAGAAGGCATGTCTGACAAACAAAATAAATAAATAAACCAGGCACACAAACAAAACATGTACTCATTATCCACACAGACCAGAGAAGACGGAGAAAAGCTTTCAGTGAAAGGCTTGACGATAGATCAGACAATTCAACACCAGAGATTAACAGTTTTCTAATATGACACATTTAGTATCCAATTAAAAGCAGATTCCTTTTAGAAACAAGTGAAACTGGGATGTGTGTTATCCCACAGCCCAGCACAGGGTTAGAAACGAACGCTGATTGGGAACAGAGAGCCCTTTAAATGCTTAGAGGAAACCAGCTCCAGGCCCAGCGCTGAAGACAGCTCGTCCCACTGTTCCCAAGGCATCAGAAGGCCCTGTCATTTCTCTGCCTGCGTAAATGTCAAAAACAAAATTGGACTTTCCATTCCCACTGGGACATGTACATGTTCCAGCGTCTATGCCATCCGTCTGCTGAAGTTCTCTCTGCTCTGGTAAATAGTTAACAAATAAAGTTACAGATTAACTCGAAAAACAATCATCACCCCTGACAGTGCATTTTTTTCAGAAACCTTTTTCATGCGCTTGCGTGATGCTCCCGACGGACGCTGAAGCGCAGCTCTGCGACCTCATAGCGACTCTGACAGCTGCTTCAGTCTGACCGGTGTTGAAAAGCAAAGTCGATCACAAATCCTTCCCATCTTCGATACGAGACTCTCAACGGTCGCCGTGTTTCACCTCAGAATCATGCCGAGTCAGTACAGTAAAGAGCGAATTGCACTCACAGCGCAAACCCCCAGCATGCCCTTCTGCCCCATTTAAGGACACACCCTTTCCCTGCTCCGGCTCCGCCCCCTCAGGTGAAACCCACCCTCGGGTGAAAAGCGAGCAGATGGCCCATCCCCCGCATGACCAGATTCTGGCGGGAGATCGGCTCTGTGATCTCCAGGATCTCTTTATCCACCAGGTAGAGCATCAAAGGGAATCCGCCGGGTCTTACTCTTCCTCTTATAAAGCAAGATCCACCGTGACACACTGGGAGCCCATAAGACGGCCTTTAACGCTCCGCTGTGCCGCAGCACAAGGGGGCGCTCATGTTCCTCACTCAGTCGCAGAAGCTTCGTCAGGCCAGTTCCTCCCCCCCCCAGTTCACGGCGTTCACGGTCTTTTCCACGTCAGGCAGGAGAGAGGTGCTCAACGGCGCCCCCGTGTGGAGCAGGGACAAACGCTACCTGGTGTTCAGGAGCTCATCTCTCAGCCAGCCGGGTAGGGGCTGTCCCATCCTGTACACCAGCTTCGACAGCTCAATGTTACGGTCCCTGTAGTACTCCCTTAGAAAGGCCTGCGACTGAAAGGGAGGGAGGGAGAGAGAAAGGGAGAGAGAGAGAGAGAGAGTGTGAATGTGTGAGCAGAAGAGTGAGGTAAAGCTCATTACTTCACATCGCATTAACATGTGCTTCATATCCGGACCGTTTCTTTGGCTGGATTCTGTTTACTCTTTCCTGGATTGTGACCAGGTGTTATCAGACGAGATCCAATCTTACTTTCCTGTGTGAAAGGCACAACAACCCAAACATGGTCTCCAATTCACGTCCTGAATCAGCCTCACGGGCCATGAGGGTGTAGGGTGCAGGACGCTTCGTTTAACAGCCGCAGTCATTTTTGCAGCCAACCAGCAGACGCGGTTTTGCTGACGTTATTGTACGGGATCACATGATTCCATTCACCGTGTCCAAATGTGGCACGAGTTATGTGACCACAGCGCGTCTTGGCTGGCCGCCACACGGTGACCTGATCATGGGAAGCACGTGTTAATGCAGCGTGGAACAGGGGGGTCTCCACGCCACAGCTGCAGGGGCAGCAGAGGGGCGCAGAGGCGGGCCGCTCCACAGAAACACATGGTACCTCCGTGGCCATATCAGGGTATCTCTTCCCTTTGCTCTTCCCCAAACACTTGGTCTTGCCTCCCTCCAGGAGCTGGCACCAGAAGCCTTTTGTAGGATCGAACCTGCACAAATCAAAACAGTATCTTAGTCGGGTGAAATGAGAAATTAATCGCTTTATTTTATAAAAACATTTTTGGTACGAGCACTGTAATACATCTAGATCGGTCTTTAGGAAAACTGAGGGATTTCACTGACGGGAGTTAACTGTGGGACACTAGGGCTTCACGGTGTGCTTGATTAGATTATTGCCAGTTGGTGTGTGTATCTAGGGTTGCTGCTGAAGTCCAGCAGGGAACTGAGGACCTTCATCTCTATAAGTAATGCGGGGGGGTTCTCCACAATCACTGGACGCAGGTGCAGCTCTCCGCCCTGGGGAGCCCACGGGGCTGCTGGGTACACACTGCCCACGGGGCTGCTGGGTACACACTGCCCACGGGGCTGCTGGGTACACACTGGCCATGGGGCTGCTGGGTACACACTGCCCACGGGGCTGCTGGGTACACACTGGCCACGGGGCTGCTGGGTACACACTGCCCACGGGGCTGCTGTGACAGATCTGCCTCATGTCACGCAGGGTCTGATCATAGAAGGAGCAGCGGGAGTAGAGCAGCAGCAGTAGATCAGGGAGTAGAGCAGCAGCAGTAGATCAGGGGGAGTAGATCACAGGGAGTAGAGCAGCAGCAGTAGATCACAGGGAGTAGAGCAGCAGCAGTAGATCACAGGGAGTAGAGCAGCAGCAGTAGATCAGAGGGAGTAGATCAGAGGGAGTAGAGCAGCAGCAGTAGATCAGGGAGTAGATCACAGGGAGTAGAGCAGCAGCAGTAGATCAGAGGGAGTAGAGCAGCAGCAGTAGATCAGAGGGAGTAGAGCAGCAGCAGTAGATCAGCGGGAGTAGAGCAGCAGCAGTAGATCAGCGGGAGTAGATCACAGGGAGTAGAGCAGCAGCAGTAGATCACAGGGAGTAGAGCAGCAGCAGTAGAGCAGCAGCAGTAGATCAGAGGGAGTAGAGCAGCAGCAGTAGATCAGCGGGAGTAGATCACAGGGAGCAGAGCAGCAGCAGT
>JAGXOD010000004.1:1237500-1340000 GCA_020368025.1 Brachyhypopomus occidentalis | reverse complement strand
GAGGGGAGAGAGGAGAGGAGAGAACAGAGAGGAGAGAACAGAGGGGAGAGAGGAGAGGAGAGAACAGAGAGGAGAGAACAGAGGAGAGAGAGGAGAGGAGAGAACAGTGAGGAGAGAACAGAGGAGAGAGAGGAGAGGAGAGAACAGAGAGGAGAGAGAGGAGAGGAGAGAACAGAGAGGAGAGAACAGAGGAGAGAGAGGAGAGGAGAGAACAGTGAGGAGAGAGGAAAAGAGAGAAGAGTGAGGAGAGAGGAGAGAACAGAGGAGAGAACAGTGAGGAGAGAGGAGAGAACAGAGGAGAGAAGAGTGAGGAGAGAGGAGAGAACAGAGGAGAGAACAGTGAGGAGAGAGGAGAGAACAGAGGAGAGAGCAGAGATCAGAGAGGAGAGAGGAGACAGCAGAGCTGCGTTTTTTTTACCAGTCTATTCCCCGGTGGTAGTTGTGCCCGTTGAAGAACTGAATCTCCTCAAACGTCTCCTTGCTGGGGAAGTTGCTGATGAGGTCAGGGTGCATACCCAGGAGCAGGTAGAGAGCTGTGGTTCCTGACAACACCAGATGGGAGGAGAGCAGGAGATCAGACATGGGTCTACATAGTGTTCCAAAAGACTGAAATACAATTAAATGTTCTACTTACAAAAGCACATTACGCCATCAGTAACCACATCCCAGCCACTCCCAAACCACACCCAAACCACACCCAAACCACACCCATGCCCATTACAAGGTATTACAAGGAGTTTATTACATAGACGTTAGGTACTGGGCTCACAGGCAGGCAGTGCAACTCCAGCAGAGGGCGCTCAAGGCACTTACCCGTTTTCTGTGGTCCAATTACAAGCAGTTTGGGGAAGCGATCACATGTTTTCTCCTTAGACCATATGTCCTTGTGTCTCTTATCCTCACAAGGGTTCTGAGTCATAGCAAAAGAGAAAAGAAGTCCTTTAAATCAAAATGAGCAGTTTTAAATGCCAATCTAAAGACACGTTTAAATCTTGATCCATGATAACCAAAGACATCTGGCTTCTGAGTCACAGACCAGATTCAGAAAGGAAGCCCCAAAAGGTGAGAATCCCCAGCTGGAAAAAAGCACCCAATGTGCTGAACTCTACAGCCCCTTCACACTACATTCAGCTATGATACGTCTACCTGTGAGGCCAGTGTGGTTAGGGTAGTTAGGGCAGTGTGGAGGGGCAGGACTGGCCCACTGGGCTGGTGGACTTGGGCAGTGCCGCAGCCGGCCCACCAACACCCAGCACACACCGAGCCATCACACACACACACATGCTGGAATTACTGTCAGGTGATTTTACAAAAGGGCTTTACAAACTCTATTAATGGGCAGACACACACACACATACACACACACACACACAGCTGAGACAATAGAGCTCTTGTGGGCAGAGAAAGTAACAAGGAGAATGATGGGGCTAATACATGTCCACACTCACACCCAGGCACGCACGCACGCGCACGCACACACACACACACACACACACACACACACACACACAGCTGAGACAATAGAGCTCTTGTAGGCAGAGAAAGTAACAAGGAGCATGTTGGGGCTAATACATGTCCACACTCACACCCAGAGATGCGAGCACACACACACACACACACACACACATGCACACACACACACTCCACAAGAGCCTTATTGTGCAGCCCTTTGAGTACAAATTACATGAGTAAGAAAAGAGATCAGCAGGATAAAGATGAAATGCACGTGCACACACACACATCACACAGAGTAATGAAAACAGATCACACGCGTGCACAAAGCCCCACTAAAGGCACGAACACACAGCACCATGCTGGGTGATGAAGAGGCTCACTGGGTGATGAAGAGCTTCCCCACATGTCAGCACACAGCACTCTAACGCCATCCTCCCTCTCTCCTTCCTCTCTCCCTCTCTCCTTCCTCTATCCCTCTCCTCCCTCTCTCCTTCCTCTATCCCTCTCTCCTCCCTCAGGTCAGTCTCACACTCCCCCTCTCGTTCATCCACACTCCTGCTCTCCCTCTCTCCCTCCCTCTATCCCTCCCTCAATCCCTCTCTCCTTCCTCTATCCCTCTCTCCTTCTATCCCTCTCTCCTCCCTCACTCCCTCTTCTATCCCTCTCTCCTCCCTCTATCCCTCTATCCATCCCTCTATCCCTCTATCCCTCTCTCTCTCCTTCCTCTCTCCCTCAGGTCACTCTCACACTCCTGCTCTCTCCCTCTCTCCCTCTCTCCTTCTTCTATCCCTCCCTCACTCCCTCTTCTATCCCTCTCTCCTCCCTCTATCCCTCTATCCATCCCTCTATCCCTCTATCCCTCTCTCTCTATCCTTCTCCCTCAGGTCACTCTCACACTCCTGCTCTCCCCCTCCCTTTCCACGGTGATGCCAGGACGTCCCACTCTAACACACCTGGCTCTGCGCAGGACACTCGGAACGTCTGGGGGAGAGTAATCTCAGGCACAGATGCTCCACCCACACACACACACAGAGCCTGACATCTATGGAGTGCCAACCTGCTAACACAGTCAGGATAATGCCAGTTGCATCCTGATTGGCTATTCAAATGCCCGCGGATACACATTTCCGCTCATCATTTCATGGTCCGACATGAATTAACGCTCCAGCTAACAGATAGCAAACAGATGCATTGATCTAGTAAAGCAAAAAGAGTCTTTCAAAGTGAGATGGATCCATGTGACTGAAGTCATGGCATCTCATCATTTAAAGTAATTCTAGAGTTTTGCTCAAAGCAGTCGGTAAGTATGAGAGATATCACTGCTTATGAGCCAGTGGGCTATGGCCAAAGCATAATATTTCAAACACGGTCATCTCTCTGTGAACTGCTAGCTAGCGCACCACAGTTTCCCCCTCATCTGATGTTGCTAATTCTTCTGTCAGTTATGGACGATCAAATAAAATCCCTCACAAAGTCATAAGTTAGCTGTAGTTTAATAACATTGCCTGATTTAACATCATATTCAGACCCCCTGAATGCTCATGGCCATTAAACAGGAGTGAGAAGGTCCACTGATCGACATTGACCATGAAGGCCTTTCCACTTCTTACTGCCCACCAGTAAAGAATTCTGACTATGCCGATACAATCCCACACTTCCCAGCTGCACCATAGTGAACCTCTGTGTGTCTTGAGGACCGTTTACATCATGACTCCATTTTCAACACCGCATCCTTCTACATGTCATGCCACAACTGCAGACTTGTGACTGGTCGAATTTCCTTTTCCTGCAGTCCTAGGCAGTTCTTGGCCATGTTAAGTAGCAAAAAACACCACACACCCTCTCTGCACTCTCCCTGGAGAGGGGCTGGCAGTGTGGGGCTGTAGGAGAGGGGCTGGCAGTGTGGGGCTGTAGGAGAGGGGCTGGCAGGTTGGGCTGGCAGTGTGGGGCTGTTGGAGGGGGCTGGCAGTGTGGGGCTGTTGGAGAGGGGGTGGCAGTGTGGGGCTGTTGGAGAGGGGCTGGCAGTGTGGGGCTGTTGGAGAGGGGCTGGCAGTGTGGGGCTGTTGGAGAGGGGCTGGCAGTGTGGGGCTGTTGGAGAGGGGCTGGCAGTGTGGGGGCTGTTGGAGAGGGGCTGGCAGTGTGGGGCTGTTGGAGAGGGGCTGGCAGTGTGGGGCTGTTGGAGAGGGGCTGGCAGTGTGGGGCTGTTGGAGAGGGGCTGGCAGTGTGGGGCTGTTGGAGAGGGGGGCTGGCAGTGTGGGGCTGTTGGAGAGGGGCTGGCAGTGTGGGGCTGTTGGAGAGGGGGGCTGGCAGTGTGGGGCTGTTGGAGGGGGCTGGCAGGGGGCTGGCAGTGTGGGGCTGTTGGAGAGGGGCTGGCAGTGTGGGGCTGTAGGAGAGGGGCTGGCAGTGTGGGGCTGTAGGAGAGGGGCTGGCAGTGTGGGGCTGTTGGAGAGGGGCTGGCAGTGTGGGGCTGTTGGAGAGAGGCTGGCAGTGTGGGGCTGTTGGAGAGGGGCTGGCAGTGTGGGGCTGTAGGAGAGGGGCGAGTCACAGCAGAGAACACACATCTCAGAGCAGAGAGGGGCCAACACACTACACACACGCTCTACAAGATCTGGTACACACACAGCCAAACACCCCTTCAATGCACAAACAACCTGGAGTATCTGCAAGCTCACACACACACAAGCTCACACACACGCAGGCACACGCAGGCACACGCAATCCCCACCTGCCACAGCGGGTCTCTGTCCGAGGGGAAGAGGCTGAAGTACTTGTGTGCGAGCTGGAGTGGAGACAGCGTGTGCAGACGCAGGTGTGTCCAGCTCTCCAGGAAGCGCAGCAGCTTACGGAACGTGTACAGCCCCAAACGGTCATTCCCGTAGTTCGACAGGTGAGTCATGAAGATGCTGATCTGAGAGAGGAGGACAGGTAGAGGACCCCATCAGTCAGGGACGTCTAACCAGCCATGGACGCTTCGGACACTCACAGAGACGGACGCTCACAGAGACGGAGGGTCACAGAGACCCAAAGAGCCTCAGGACAACTGCACAGACCTCTGAGCACAAATGAAGCGATCACTAGATGAGATCGTGGCTTAGATGTGTGGCACCTCTTATGATTTGTTGCACTACAGGTCCAGACCTCAACACAGTCGGGGCCCAATCAGAACTAACACTTCCCCAGTGCATCCAGTCTGGCCTCCGTGAGGCTCAGGGGCCCTGGGCGTCTGCTCCAGCGACGGCCGACGTAAGCGTGGGACTCACGGGGTTGAGCAGGACGGTGAGGAAGAGCTCCCCTCCGTCAATGAGCTTGTCCAGCTCCTGAGGGCCTCCGGGGTAATCCTTATAGAAGATGGTGTGTGTGAACAGACCACAAGTCTGCCTAGGCAGGACCTGACAGGAGATGACACCAGGTTAGGTTCTCACTCACACACTCACACACACACACACACGCTGCATGCTTCCTACCTGTCTACACAGGGAGGTCTTTGGTTTTCAAAACCACACACGCATGTGCACACACACATATATACACACACACAAAGAAACATATGCACACGTGTGCATAGTGTGGTATGAATGCAATTTCTGAAAAACACACTTAATACCTTTGCACACCTTCTCTATACTCACTCACACACACACACACACACACACACACATAAACCACACACAGCATTGTATAAATGGCATTTTATAAAACCACTCTGAACTCCCCAGGGTCGCCTGTCTCTGCCTCTTCCCCAACCAAACACAGATATGCACATAAACTCACACACACACACACTCGCACACACGTCTCTCCTGGGCTAAGGCAAAGCCTCCATCTCCTCTGCAATAAATAGAGCGAAGCCTAATGTAATATTCATAGTCTTTCTCAGAGCATTCATGAGCTCGGGGGGGTCTATATGGAAATCAATGAGGGCCAGAACACACAGAGACCTGAATAGAAATCTGCTCTCAGTAATCAGCTAACTACTCTCTCTCACATAGACAACCCAACACACACACACGCGCACACACACACCCTCAAGGACAATCACACAGGGGAGGTGTAAAAGAAGCTAGTGGGGAGACAGATGGAAGAGACGATAGTCCAAACAACCCAAATCTGGCACTCAGGAAGGAGAGGACGAGATAGTCCTCCAGCGACCCCCCCCCCCCTGAATTTATTACACTTATTAGTACCGTATAAGTCAAAGAGGGAACGAAGAGTTACAGAAACGTCAAGAGCAAACACGAATCTTGCTCTTTTGGGAGTGTGTGTGTGTGTGTGTGTGTGTGCCAGAGTGAGTGAGAAATGAAAAACACAACAATCATACATAAAGAGACAGAGAGGAGAATGTCAGAGAGATGCTCACAGGGACAGAGAGCATGCTGGGATAGGACAAGAATGTGGAGGAGGCCAGGGGCCACAGCACACCCACACCATGTAAAGGGGGCCCATGTTTAGGCTTAGTAAACATTTATTGTACAAAGATAAGAGTTCCTAACTATAAAAGTCAAGGTGTGTGTATGCGCACGTGTGTGTGTGGCCACTCACGCTGATGCCGCTGTGGATGAAGCCGCGGCGGTGGCGTGCGGGTTTGAGGTGCGGGTACTCCTCTGTGCTGGTCACGCGGATGCCCCACACAGCCTTCCATGCCTCATACAGCTGCACATGCACAGGGTACACACCCGAGTGGTGGGGGGCCACTGCGTAGCCCAGGTGAGTGGGGATAGAGTGGTCCTGCACACACACACGCACACACACACACACACACACACACACACACACACACACACACACACACACACACACACACACACACACACACACACACACACACACACACACACACACACACACACACACACACACACACACACGCGCGCACACACACACACACACACACACACACACACACACACACACACCGATTGGTTCGTTTGTGGACAAACACACATACGGCTTCATTAATACCACTTAAAACCAGTTAATCAGCTCATTGTGTAGAGCAAATCCAGCCCTGACAGTAGGGAAGCTTCTGTGAACACACCCAGCTGTCATTTCACATCCAAGATATCGGACATCAACTGCTACAGCAACCAATGAAGAATTCAAAATTATGTCCTCAAGTAACAAGATTACCTAATCTTAAATGGATGAACAGAAACGTATTTAATTTTCCTTAATTAAGATAAAGTGGAAATGTTCCTTGTTGGGACCATTGTATTTGGCCATATGAGTTAACCCTGTAGCGAGGTTATTTGGCCATATGAGTTAACCCTGCAACGAGGTTATTTGGCCATATGAGTTAACCCTGCAACGAGGTTATTTGGCCATATGAGTTAACCCTGCAACGAGGTTATTTGGCCATATGAGTTAACCCTGCAACGAGGTTATTTGGCCATATGAGTTAACCCTGTAGCGAGGTTATTTGGCCATATGAGTTAACCCTGCAACGAGGTTATTTGGCCATATGAGTTAACCCTGTAGCGAGGTTATTTGGCCATATGAGTTAACCCTGTAGCGAGGTTATTTGGCCATACGAGTTAACCCTGTTATTTGGCCATATGAGTTAACCCTGCAACGAGGTTATTTGGCCATATGAGTTAACCCTGCAACGAGGTTATTTGGCCATATGAGTTAACCCTGTAGCGAGGTTATTTGGCCATACGAGTTAACCCTGTAGCGAGGTTATTTGGCCATATGAGTTAACCCTGTAGCGAGGTTATTTGGCCATATGAGTTAACCCTGTAGCGAGGTTATTTGGCCATATGAGTTAACCCTGTAGCGAGGTTATTTGGCCATATGAGTTAACCCTGTAGCGAGGTTATTTGGCAGTATTGAATTATGTCTTAGCACAGACTGAGAGGCTCATTCACTCTGCCCTTGTTCTCCTGCGGAACATGAACCAGATCACATGTTGGTTTGCATGACGCCAGCATGCTGATGATAACTGCTTCTGTCTCCTCCCAGCTGGAGAAATTTAACTGACTCTTTAACGGCGTTTCCATAAATGCCATTTGATTGGTTGCAGCTCGTCCAGAATTCTGCAGGCAGGGCGTTAGCACGCACACGAGAAACACAGCGCGCTGCACCAATTACACCGGCCTCCTGTCCCTGTTAGGGTGGAATGTAAAGCAGCGCTGCTGGTGTTTGAAGCGCTAAGTGAATTAGCACAGCCGTACGTCACAGCCTGCCTCCCTGTGTCCGCTCCGAGCCGCTCAAGGCGCAGTGACGCAGGCCACAAGCGCCCAGAGTGAACAGGAGAGGAGGCGGTGAGGCAGCCTTCGGTTTTAATGCACCAAAAATCCACATCGACTTTCACTGATCAACATCGGTACATCATTTTAAGATGCATCTGAAGACACTTTTATAGACTGTGCTTTGTATAATTTTGATTTTCATTCATTATGAGATTTTTACTTGACTGCCATTATTTTTCATTCTATTGTGTCTAATTTTGTGACCTTTTTTTATATTTACGTTTTCTTTATTTTATAGCTATTCATTTTGATCACTGTGACCGTTTAACTGTATTTCTGTTTTACTGCCTGTTTGATTCTCAGTGCTCTGTATGCACATTTATGTTCACATTTTCTTTTGTCTTTCAATCTTGTGAAGCCCTTTGATCTGCATTTATGTGTGAAAGGTGCTGTACAAAGTGCATTGGTGTCCCCATCATGACTAAAGTATTTATTAAGTAGATTTTCAGCTATATAAGAACGCTCTTAAATTGATCACAGCATTGATCTTAAATTGATGGGCAGTGGGGCGTGGCCAGAGAGGCGTGGCCAGAGGGGCGTGGCCAGAGGGGCACTCTGCTCTGCTGCAGCAGGCCCAAGCTGCAAACAGGACGCCACAGGTCCCGTAAACAGAGCGCTACGGTCATTGGAGCATGGCTGACCCCGTGTGTGTGTGTGTGTGTGTGTGTATACTCACCTCTGCGAAGCGTCTGTTGAGGAGCATCTGCTCTGCTAACACACTCTGGTTATGAAATCGATGAGGCTGCATGTGACTCCACATGTGTGGAAACCACCAGAACTCATTAACATAGGACAGCAACAGGTCATCACCCAGATCCTCTTCATCAGTACCTACACACACACACACACACACACACATTCACATTTGTTTTTGACATGATCCTTGTGTCTTGCACCTACACACACTCACAAAACTTAGCCGAGAAGAATATTCACATATTATCTACTAACACGTGTTCCTGTACCATCGTGTTCCCATTAGGACAGTAAATCCACCTTAACCTTTCTTGTCAGCACGTGTACACGGTTACACCCACCCACCCATAAAACACATAAAAACAAACGTGTTAATGGCAAAGTCACCTCTACAGCATGACGCAACACTTGCACACGCATCCATATGCACACACACACACACACACACACAGCTCCTCCCGCTGACCTGCATGGTAGAACTTTCCAGAGAAGCCAAGGTTAAAGGTGAAGTTCGGGATGGACTTGCGCAGTTCGTTCTGCGTCTCCACCAGCGCCTGGACACACACATACACACACAAATTATATATACAAACCACATTCATCAATGCTGAGCAACAGCGATTGATCATCCCATGTATTAGACTCCACCACTCTGCGTTTCTGCTCCATTTCTTTTGAAAGTTCTGAATATGAAACAGCGAGAAGTCTATGTGTGGGAAAGTGTGTGTGAGTAAAATACTAATACATTCAGTTCTGAAAAATGCTTTTCCGAGAGCTTGCAGAGATCAGCACTGTGGCCAATGTTCCCGCTCCGGCCCCGCCCCCGCCCCTCCCCTCTCAGCCCCTCCCACCCCACACCTTCACGTCGGACGCCTTCATCCTGGTGCCCTCCTTCCCCACGAAGATGTCGTCGATGTCGACCAGCAGGTGGCGGTCCAGGCCCAGGGCCAGGCGCTTGGCGGTGAGGAAGGCGACGGCGTCCATGAACACCAGCTTGTGGAGCCAGAAGAGCAGCCCGTGGCCAAACAGCACGCGCTGGATGCCGTCGTGGAGGCCCAGGTCCTGCACGGCGGTGGCGTGCAGGGAGGCACGGGCCGCCACGCTCTCCGCAGACTGCGTCTTGGCCAGCAGCACGGGCTCGTACGTGGAGTGGTTGGACTGGAACACGGTCCAGTCGTCACCAGGGAGGGGGCCACGGACCACCTGGGAGAGGGGGGGGCGACAGGGGGAGTGGAGGAGGGAGAGAGAGAAAGAGAGAGAGAGAGAGAGGGGTAGAGACAAGGAGAGAGAGAGAGAGAGGAGAGAGGTGTGAGGTAGAGGGTGAGAGAGAGAAGAAGAGAAAGAAGGAGAGAGAGAGGTAGAGAGTGCAAGGTAGAGGGAGAGAGCAAAATCAACAGAGATAGAGGGAGAAATTTGGGAACAGAGAATGACAGAAAGAAAATGAGAAAAAGACAGATGGGAGAAAACAAGAGGGAGACAGATGGGTAAATGGAGAGAAATACAAAGAGATGCCATCCGAAATGGACCCTTTTACGCATAACAACTCCATCAAAATCCTGATCGATACAGTGACAGGCCAGTAGCATTAGGTGCAGGCTGAACACACCCAACTCAAGGCTTAGTTCTCCGTCCTGAGTCTTCAATCAAAAATCAAAATGGTGAGTGAGGACACAAGAGCCTCCATCCAGTGGAACGTGACACCATCCTGGCCAACAAAACTGATGGTGTAGATAGAGCATCCCAGCATGCTCTGTGGGCTGGAGAGGAGGTCAGGGGTCATGTGTACAGGCAGGGACACACCAAATGGCACTGAAGGCCTACTGGTAACTGCAGGAGACTGGTGATCATGTGACTGCAGGAGACTGGTGATCAGGTGACTGCCTTCCTTCAGCACCCCGGGGGTCCAGGTCACATGATTGCTAAGCCACGCCCATAAAATTGCATACGGTAACGTCAAGTTCTGTTCTCTAGATAGTTAAGCACAACATAATTACTTTCCACACAATATTCTGTTACCCTCACACTCTGCCTCGGTGGACCAAGCCACAGAGCGACAACAGCATAGTGTGTCTATATTATCAACAGCCAAGAAGTCTCAAACTCCCTTATGGCTGACCGCCCACTCAAATTCAACAACTAGAGCCAACGGGGCAGAGTGGGCGATGGTCACCGACGCACTCCACATTACGGCAAGACCAGTAGTTGGCCGAGTGTGTGTGCACACACACGGCCATGTGCAGGAGAGGTTTGCGGGTACACACCTCGTGGGCACGGGTGATGTGTAGGAGGGGTGATTTCGGATTGATGGAGCAGTCTTTCAAACCCAGGTTAGAGTGCAGGTACAGTGGGAAACCTTTCAGCTGGGCACTCAGGAGACTGTTCTCATTGGCCTACACACACACACACCAAAAAAAAAAAAATAGAAAAATGGAACGCTGAAAATAATAAATTAGCTTAATCTAAATTAATTTCACGTGGTGAGGTCAGACTATAATAATGTAGTATCACATTAGTTATTCAAATAGAGTGAGACAAAGAAGATAGAGAGAGGAGAGAAAGAGAGAGAGGGAGAGAGGGAGAGAGAGACAAAGATAGGACCAGAGTGAAAGCAAGAACAGGGGGAGGTCAGGTTGCGTCACCTTGAAGAAGCCGATGATGCCCACTCCATACTCCACACAGTACTTATCCAGCAGCTCTCTGTTCCAGGCGTCCATGTTTACATACTTCAGGATGTTCTCGTACACGATCAGGACAAAGCGTCCGCGCTCCCCACCCGTCAGCGTGGGCATGTCCCCTTTCCCGGGCGAGATCTCCATCCGGTAACGGAACCGGGCCGACTCCAAGATGGCCACGATCTCCTGGCCCAACTGTGAGTACTGGCTCTCCACGAACACCAGCACCACCGCCTCCGTCCGGCTGTCCTCGCCTCCTGCTGCGGCCCCGCCCCTTTCATCGCCGGGCGAGAGGAGGCGGGACGGAGGACATCGCTGCCGCAGTCCTCAGCCCCGCCTCCCCGAGGTGGCTCCAGCTCCCGTTTGACGGTGTAGAGGAAGTAGGCGGAGATAAAGACACTGAGCATGCACAGGAGGAAGAGGAAGAGGAGGCTGGTCTGGAAGGTGAGCTGGCGATGGAGGCGTCGTACGCGACCCGCACCCAGCATCGTGGGGTTGACCCCACACCCAATCACGCGTGTTTACAAATGAAGGAACAGTCTAGTGTCACTATTTACATTCACTCCCTCACATGAGTCCACAGATTCTGTCTCTGCATAAAAGCAATGTAACGCAGGGGAACAGTGAGCTGATTAATATCTCCTCCATATCCACATCCACTATGTCACCATGTCTGAGGTCAGCAGCTTTAATGGAAAGGCCTCCTCAGTGGGCGTGTCCCCGAGAGCGTGGGAGGTATCAGATTGGGCCTGTAGCCTGTCTGTCACAGAAACCCTCCCTTATTGCCAGCGGTGAAGCAGGTTGGACGGTTGAAACAGAAGCATGTGGCTCCAGTGCAGGATCTTCTTCCAGAAACAAGGGGTGGTCCTACAGAGAACAGTCACATGTTAATAACAAGTAATAATCAAAATGTGTTTCTGAACAAGAAACTGTTCAAATCAAATGTCCTGTTTTATTATCACTAATGCAATCAAGTTCCTGTGTGTATCTATAAATGCCAAATGTGCAGAAAGTTCACACACACACACACACACACACACACAGCTAACTCATCACACCTGTCTGTCCATTCACAGGGGAACATTCCCACTGCCATCACCTGGTGTGGTCTAACCAGACAGACAGGTCCTGCTCATCAGGGCACTCCGGAGGAACCCTCTCCACGCACCGAATGAAGGACTAAGGCCTTGCTGCCATGTGGTTATGTAATTAAAACCCGATTACTGTACGTTAATCAAAAGCACAGAAGAGGACATGAGGAGAAAGAATAATAAAGATAAAAAGAAATGATTAATGGCTTAGAGCAGGGGTGTCGGACTCAACTTGGGTAACAGGTCACATGACGCTCAGTCCTTCATCAAGGTGAAGTACTACTCAGTGGCATCAGCTGTAGTCTTCACGACAACTTGAAATGTCTTTGCAATGTCATAATGTAAAACATACGTTATGAATGCACAAATGGACCTTAAATCACACACTAAACAGATGAAAACCACTTGTAGACAGAGACTAGGGCTGGGTGATCAGTGATTTTCATCATTACCACATTTTTGCGATAAACGTGAATCACGATAATATGCTGAAAGTTGAGAATAACAGCACCACTCAAACTGCATTATTTTGGCTTTGTTACACAGTGAAGTCTACATGCTCCTTTCCAGATTCTGAATGTATTGCTGTTCAGATATGCACTGGAATGCAATGGAATGCAATGGAATGCAATGGAATGCAATGGAATGCAATGGAATGTAATGGAATGCACTGAAATCCACTGGAATGCAATGGAATTTTAATCAGAATTTACCGCATTTCACATTTATATTGGAACATCCAGCAACGTTATTGCACATTACATTTCTGGGACCATATCACACAGCCCAACAAGAGACATCTTTACACTGTGAGATTAATAGTCTGTTAAACAGACCGTCTACATCGTGTTGTCACTTGGCCATCAATGCCATTCTTGTAAAATATTATTATAATTACAGGATTATAAGGCTAAAAACTAACTTGGCAAAACAAAACACACTCCCATGTTCTCTCAGGCAATGCATGAAGTGTGTTTGCTTTATGGTGTTTCTCAGTTAATCCTGATGAGAGAGAGTTGCAGTTTAGGTGGGCTTCTCCCCATTCCCAACAAGAGCGGGCCCTCATGTAAACAAGTAGGGGGTGAAAATGTGTGTATGAGTGTGCATGTGTGTGAATATCGCAAACACACACACACTCACAAATCCCCAGATCCCTTTAGTCTGTGTGTCTGAAGAGGAGATGAAGCATGGAGCGTGTGGCTGCATATCAAAGTCAGATTAGCACTAAAGGGAAAATACACACACACACACACACACAAAAACTTTCACCAGAGAACATCAACAAGGACAAATCTCAGAGAATATATAAAATAAATAAAATTCATTTCAAATAAACCCACATCTGAAGTGTAGCTATATGCAGTGTGTTCACTGCAGGTTAGGGAGGGAGAATTTGCATAGATGTCACAGAGCTTTTTAATGGGATATGAGAAACTGGGGCATTGTAATTGGTTGCCATCTCTTCTGTGAGGATCTAAAGCTTGTGCATTAAGAGATATAGGTCTAGATCAGCCTTCTCATAAAGCTCCCAGAAAATCAATCTGTCTGGGGCTTTTCAGGGTGGAATCATGAGTACGGTCATACCACAACAGCCTTGAATGCTCCAGACGAACATCTACAATTGCAGAAGTGCGCTGTAATCTCACAGGGAACCGAAAGCCAGAAGAACTGAAGTTCTGAAGAACTGATGCGGCTGGTGACGGAGGCTTGGTGTAGCTGTGTAAAAAACAGGATCGAAGGTGGAGATAGAGATCTGGACAGCAGTCTAGCTGAGGAACATTTACCGGTCCAGTGGAGATGAAGACGAGTTCATTTCAGTGGAGAGGGAGGTGTTTTAGCACAGCCGGAGAAGAGGTCACTTCGGGTGAAGAGGGAAGTGGAGGTTTTTACGGGTGGAGATGGAGAAGCGCGCTAGATCAGCCGAGATGGAGATGGGGATGGAGTTAAGGTGGAAAAGTGGAACAAGCTCCTTAGTAGAAATCAAGTCATGATGGCAATGCATGTGTAGACTTCACCTGAAGTCTCTAATAAGAGAAGATTTTAATTAGGCCTTTAGGTAATGTTTGAACCAATGTGTCACTGATTACACCTGGACTGAGAATGAAAACAAACTTCAGTGATGAAATCACTACCGACAGAGTAATTCAGTCCAACACTAGGATTGACCTGTACCCACAAACCCACCTCACCCGTAGTGTCACTTCCTGCCTCACTCCTTACGTCTCACTCCAGACCTCTCACTTCCTCCCTCTTATCAATCACACAGTCCTTTCTCCTATTACACTTGTAACTAATATTTAACAAGTGACAGTTTAATTATGGAAGTTTCAGTGTTCAAGCCATTAAAAAAAACAGAAAGATCACCATCGCTCAAACATTACAGGTGAATTTGTAACATTAACGTCAGAGCTGACAAGCAGCCCCATTAATCACTGCCATATTAGACAGCCAGAGCCAAAGGCAAACAGAACAGCGAGCCAACTGCATGCTGGATCACCGGGAAGCAGCGTTTTCAGCAGAAACCTTCTGGAGGGGAAGAACGGTGAAGGTCTTTGGGCCGGGCCGCCTCTAACGCAAAGAGAGACATCGACTGACTTCAAAAGAAGAGAGTGGCAAGTGATGGAGGTCTTGGTCCATCCCTGTCATGCTCAGGGATACTCAGCCATGCTCAGCCATTTGTGAACGCACCCGTTTTAAGTTCTGCTTGACTGTAAAGTTGTACTGCCGCAAGGGGGGCGGGGCTGGAGTCTGGGGGGGGGGTTGGGGCGTGCTGTGCGGAAACCCTGCATGCAGGCAGAGTTGAAGGCACAACAGTAGCGCTGGGGGATGATCCGTGGTCCTCCGAGGCCAGAGCTATGGGACTGGCCCTTTGTGCAAAGCGGGGGGGGTCAGACGGAGGCCCGCATCAACGGTGGGGAAACCGCACTCTCTCCATGGCGACGGTACGGGAGCCACTTTAATGGTGACGGCCGTGCGACAGGGCTTCTGTCTTTACAGAATGGGGGACGTTGGGGATCGGGGGCAGGAGGTGGGGGCAGGAGGTGGGGGCCGCAGCCAGAGCTCACACGCGAGGCGGAGGGGCGGGACAGCCTGGAGCCCCCGCTATCTCTTCCCAACGCGACAGCAAAGGACTTGAGCCGACTTCTAGAAGCTTCGGCCAGGTCCACACAGACACATTACAATTCCCTCCACTTTCTCCTGCAAAGTCTCTCGAATTCCCAACCTGCCTGTGGCCCGTGAGAAGGTTCCACGTCCGCTTAGCTTCCTTCTCTGCTCTGTAACCAGCGCACTGCGTTCCCTAGACCCAGCTGTGGGTGTGTACGCCTCCGGGCTGCTGGAGGCTGTGTGCTCAGCACCAGTGCGGGTACAGAGTCTGCGGTGACCATGCTCAAAGTCAGAAGCTGCTCTGCTAACCGTCACATGTGTCTACAGGAAAGACGATGCGTCTGAAAAGTGAGGAACTGGGGTAAAGGTGAAGCCCCCTCATCAACATTCATCAATAAGAAACGTCAATGCAAATGCAATCACAAAAACAGAAAGCAGTTTCTTTCTGAAACTGTGAAATTCATTCAGTATTAAGCCAAATCCTCCTCTGTTCTTTCTCTCTCTGTATTAAGCCCCTTCTCTCCTCCTCTCTCAGTATTATGCGGACTCCCCCCTCTCTGTCTCGGCATTAAGCGTACCCTTCTCTCTCTCTCTCTCAGTATGAAGCAAAACCTCTCTCCTCTTTCAGTTCTCTCGTTGTGACAACTCTTACCTGCTTGATCACTCTGTTAAATGCCTTTTTACTGTCACTGTAGACAAAATTGCTGAGTTACGCATGTTTCCACTGTCACTGTTGCATGTGAAGTTGATAAGATTATAGTAAAAAGCTAAAACTGGTTATGTAATGAATGGACTTCCACAAACCTAATTGATCAAATGTAAAATACTAACGATTACGCAATTTTACAAAAGAGGGCCGCCACAACACACACACCCACACACCCACACACACACACACACACACACACACACACACACACACACACGGAGCTCTGGGGAGGGCGCTGTGGGGCGTGGCTCAGCGGGGCGTGGCTCGGCAGGGCGTGGCTCAGCGGCACTTAGCGGGGCGTGGCTCAGCGGGGCGTGGCTCAGCGGGGCGTGGCCGGCCCGTGCTGCTCTTGCACTCCTGGAGCACTGGTCAGTCTGGGGATTAAAGGCTGCCCTGAATTAAACACTCTGTCCTTCAGATTTCCTTCTCCCTGTCCTAGATCGCTTCAGAAATCACAAGGGAGGGACAAAAAAGAAAAAGAGGAATTCTCACTAGTGTCTCTTGCACACTTTTGTGTCTCAAAACAATCTGCCTCGTTTTTAGCCATTTACATTGTCGTCCTTATTTGCATAATCATATTTTACAGCTATGGCAGGCAGAGAACAGGGAACCTTCGTGTGAAAACTCCACCCCCCTCACGTGAGGCATTTGCCCTGCGTGTTCTCTCCACCTGCACAGGCCTTCTCCCTACAGCTGGTGCGTCCACAACACCCTCGACACACTCCAGGAAGGGAATCGTCCTTGAATCACGCTCCACTATTAGAGGTCGCAGAGAAAAAGCCCGTCAGCAAGCAGAAAAACTCACCTAGGGAGAGCAGCAGAGCCCACAGGAGAAGAACGCAGAAAAACGTGAATGAGCGATTATCTACCTTACATCAGGCTGACATTACTGCCCGAGGCAAAGGCACATTAAGCAAACGCAGGGCAGGCGGGCGGAGCACCTCGGGGCAAAGGCTCCTCTCTGGTGGGCACAAAGACAGCCGCCATCAGCCTTGATCAAACCCACGACCCACCGAGTCCC
The DNA here is from genome assembly GCA_020368025.1 of Brachyhypopomus occidentalis. Taxonomy (NCBI): domain Eukaryota; kingdom Metazoa; phylum Chordata; class Actinopteri; order Gymnotiformes; family Hypopomidae; genus Brachyhypopomus; species Brachyhypopomus occidentalis. The sequence continues at coordinate 1,323,003 of JAGXOD010000004.1, read as the reverse complement.
GGCCGAGCTGTGGGACCCATGCGGCGTGGGCTTCCCTAGAGGGGGGGGGGGGCTGTTTCTCTGGGCAACGTCTGACCGACTGGGCACAGAACTCTAATAGACAAGGCCATGATGAGCAAATTAAAAGGAACACCTAAGGCAATACATTACACGGCCTTTCACGCACACCCACGTACACACACGCACACTCGGGCACATTCAGGAACACGCAAACCCATTAACACGCTCAATTGTTCACGCACTGACCCATTCCCACACGATCTCTGCCTCTTTTTCTCTCTCACACACACACACACACACACACACACACAAAGTGCAGCTTTCTCGTGCGTATATGTACACTCACACACACCCACCCGTGTACACTCACACACACACACACACCCACCCTTGTACACTCACACACACCCATGTGTACTCACACACACACACCCTGCTGTTGTATTTACCAACTGGATATTTCGATGGAACAAATAGCTTGGATTGCCCCAGAGCCAACCAATGAGGGATCAGAACAGAGGGCTGGAGGGTAATTTATCATGTTTGGCAGCTCTGGGGGCCTAGGGAAGGCCAAGCTGTCATATCTGCTGCGCACGCCAGCAATCGACACGCGGCCTGCGACTGCGTGAGCCGCCCGTTCCCCACGACGCGCTCCAGCACAGTCGCTAGAGGACAAATTAAATGAGAGCTAGAATTCAATTTCGATCTAAACTGCGAGACAAGTCGATAATGAAGTCTGCTGTTTTGGAAATGTCTGAGAACCCCTGCAGTGAAGTGGGCATGCGCCCGAGGTGTAAATCAGAATGGGGCGGACTGCATGTCTGTCACTTGCACGCACACACACACACACACACACACTCAAACACTCAAAATGTGGTGACATGTTGGTCAACTCATTTCAAACTGCAACGGGAGAATTGGGTTTTCCCAGCAGAATGTCCGGAATGTCCGCAGAACGCGGATCAGATAACTTTCTACTGCAATAATAATCAACCACAAGATCAGAGAGAGTGGCTGCGTCATAGCAGCAGGCTGTCTAACACACACACACACACACACACGAAATGAAACGGACCCATTTGTCCATCTGTCAAACTAATGAACCAGGGCATGGAGGAGGCCAGCAGCATGGTAGAAGCTCTGGTCCCCTACAAACGCCAGCGAGGAGCAAGCAGGCACCAACACCAAGCTGTACCGCCACTCTAACTGCATACGCCTTCACAGTTACGCAGAGAACCGGTCCCAAAGATCTCCGCAGCCGCATCCCACAGTTCCCCGCCATGAACACGTCACCTGAGCAGCATGGAGCTGTGCTGGGTCTTCATGCTCTTCGTGGTCTTCGTGGTCTTCGTGCTCTTCCTCCCACCCCCGTCCTCATCTCCACGCAGACGTTCTGACCAACACAGCCAGAAAACGCAGGGCCGAAGGGAACAACAACCACAACAACGAGCAGAAGAAAACCAGACCCCCTGTATTGCATCAGAAAGCAAAATGGGTGAGTCTCCGAAGCCAGGGGGGCGGAGTCTGGGCGGAGTCTCTGTGGGAGAGGACGCAGGGGCGGAGCAACAGCGGCCCAGGTCCGCCAGGTGGATGGGGTGGAGATCCCATACTCTACCAGCCACAGCATGCTGCTGAAACAACAGCTATGAACAGAACCATATACCATACCCAGACTGGGAAGAAAGCACTTTTATTTTTTAATCGCTAAAATGTATTTCATTAGAGGAAAAATTTTGAAAAAAAACAGCATTTATTATTTATATACTAGTAGAAAGATACATATAAAAATAACCCAAGGGAACCCAGATCGGAAATGAAAGAAAAAAAGGTCATTTTGTTTTGGCCTGTTCAGTGCTGCCTACCCTGACCCTGACGCTCTGATGCTCCCATTAACGGTGGGGCTAGAAAGGCACCCGCACCAAAAGGGGGAAACTGAAACTGAATAAATGCTCAGAACGAGGCTGTAAAGTCATTGCTGCAACGATGTTAACAGAGTCATTATGTCCAAGCCTGTATAAGGAGGATAATGTGCTCTTATGGGTCGTGTCACGCTTGTCCGGTTGGCTCGGGAGCAGGACTCCCTCTCTGCATGGAGATAACGTGTAATTACCACAGCGTGGACGCTTCTCAGCTCCACGATGGCCTGCACTGCCAAGACCCAATAAGAGATAACGACACCCAGCGAGACCAGAACATTGGAAGAGTTGCCAACACCTGATTGATCTGATTGTAATTAGGGTCTGACGAGTGTACAGTGTTCAGATCAGAGAGATACAACATATACAGACACATGCACACACAGAGAGGCATAATCAACAGAGAGAGCGAGAGAGAGAGAGAGAGAGAGAGGGGGGGGGGGGAGGGCGAGAGAGGGAGAGAGGGAGAGAGAGGTAGAGGGGGGGTGGGGTGAGAGAGAGAGAGCCAGAGAGAGGGGGGAGAGAGAGAAGGAGAGAGAGAGAGAGAGAGAGCACAAGCAAGCATTTGATAAATTGCCAGAATCTCATAATAAATATTTAAACTTGTGACTAGGCCTATAGGAGGGCAGCCATAAAAATGATGAGGGAGATGGAATAGGAGAGAAGAGGCAACGGCACCAGTTCAGCTCAGCAGGACGTCTGCTACGTTCATCCCCGATCTCGGTGGGAAGGTGCACGCACTCTTACAGAACTGACCTTGGCATGAGGTGAGAGGTCAATAGATGCTACGTGTAGGCTGGCCGGTCAACACAGAGGCACAGTCAAAGCAGGAGGGGTCGTAGCCGCGGTCGGACGCTAGCGTGTCTGCTTGCGTGTCCCATCATCGTGAGGACGGCCTCTTCCTCACAGGACAGGACACGGAAACAGACGTGCTCACTTCTCAAAGACAAGTCTGACCATTAAGTGTAGCTGGTTCACCATTGCCAACCCAATAAACAGAGGAAGAAGAAGAAAAAAAAAGTTTTGAAATTTTAATATGAGCCAAACAGAAACAGAAGGGAGTGCAGAGAAGTCATGACACGCCGTTGCTTCTGCATCTATTATTCAGACCTGCCTTTTGAACAAGCTCAATAATACATGACAGTTAAAAAAAGGAGGCAAAGAACACACTGTCCAAAGCACTGCAAGGACAACGAATTATTAGGCAATAGACCAGAACTGAAGAGGAAGAACAAGAAAGAGCAAAAGAGCATGAAAGGAAGAGAGGGAGAGCGAGAGAGGGAAGGAGAGAGGGAGAGAGAGGGAAGGAGAGAGGGAGATAGGGAGAGAGAGAGAGACAGTGAGAGTCAGAAGGAGGAAAAATAAACAACAAGAGAGATTAGCATGAGTGTTAGCAAGAGAGAACAAGAAAGCTAGTTAGAGAGAGAGAGAGGCACAGGGAGGGAGAGAGAGGGAGAGAGAGAGAGAGATGGAGTGGGAGAGCGAGACAAAGCCCACGAGACCAATAGATTAGTCTAAATGGAGACATCTCAGCTGTGTACGCCTGACCAATATGCTAAAGATGGCAGTACGGCACTCTACAAGTCTAAGTGACTGGGCCAAACGCTTCTCCAAATGTGGTACTGTGTCCTTGAGTACCATTCCATGGCTTCTTGCCCATTCCTGGTAGAGAGCCAGCATGCACACACACACACACACACGCTAAGCACATCCACTCCACCCATAGGCATGTTCGCCAACTCTAGTAGGTGAACACAAAATCTTCTGTTGAAAGCCATGCTAAAATGATTTTCTTCATGTCCATTAACACGCTGGTTATGAAAGCTGAGCGGTTTGACCACTGCCGGGATACACGCTTTAATAGGCTGAGCTCTGAGCCTTCATTAGCCCCCAACACAGGCCACGCCCACACTGCAGCCACAGGCAAAAAATTAGCCAATCACAGATGTCTTCGTAATTGAGAGATGACAAAATAAGAGTAAATAAATGATCTGGGGAAATCATGGGTGGGACATGGACGATAGAAATGAGTCTAAGATGCCGTGGAGAATTGATTGTGATAAAGAAAGGGGGGGCACACACAATGAAAGAAGTGTTAAGGGCCTGGGGCTGGTGGGAGGAGTCTGCCTGGCCACACCCCCTCAGAGCAGAGTGGATTATGCTCAAAAAATCATCACATCCTATTGCAGGCAGCAGAGTCCGCAGTTCCCGCAACCTTTTGTTGTTGTTGTTGGGTTTTATTTTCTGTTTGTTTCCTTTTTTTAAACCCTAGAAGATCCAAGTAGAAGATCAAGCGGAAAATTTAACAACTTCTGGCAGAAAAGCTCCATGTGTTGATTCTCGTGAGATAACCTGTCAGAATAAGGTATGTGCAAATTTTAGTCAGAACACAAAACAGACAAGAGGTGGAATCATATTCCCATGTGTGAGCACCCAAAACTGGAAGAAACAAGATCTTCTCGCCATCATCATTAAGAAAGATCAAGCTTAGAGAGCCGTGTCGTCTGTACCGGAACCTTGAGCGAATATTTCACCACTGTGCACAAGTATCTAATAGTGTGTTTGCGGGGAAAACCGCTTCCTTTAAATGCCCACTTTAAAAAAACCAACAACCCACAATTCCGCCTTCCTAGCAGGCACTCATGTCCGCCTCAGAAGAGCGGAGTCAGGCTTTGTTTAGCTTGGACGCTGAACACTACCAGCATGAAGACCTCAACAGACTTCACCTCATGGTGACGAGGTCATCTCTTTCTCAACATGCAATAGGGGCAAATCCTGACGGCCACTTTACGAGCTACAACCTCTCCCCCTCATCACTTTTTAAAAATCGGTACGGGGCGGCCGAGGGGCCCACGGGGGGCGGCCTGGTGAAGACCAGCGTCATACGGAGCCCTGAAGAAAGAAGAGCTGGAGGCTCCTGGAAGGATTCGAAAAAAGGTCAGCAGGCGGGAGAGGGAGGTCGCGGAGTAAAAGGGCACCCAAAACACTCCCCACTCGAGCTCTCGGGGTTAAAATCGGTTCTTTCCGCAAGTGAAACAGCACGGCGGGCACAAGTGGAATCGAAGCAGGACTGGCCTGAGAGCAGAGGCAGGACTGGCCTGAGAGCAGAGGCAGGACTGGCCAGAGAGCAGAGGCAGGACTGGCCAGAGAGCAGAGGCAGGACTGGCCTGAGAGCAGAGGCAGGACTGGCCAGAGAGCAGAGGCAGGACTGGCCAGAGAGCAGAGGCAGGACTGGCCAGAGAGCAGAGGCAGGACTGGCCAGAGAGCAGAGGCAGGACTGGCCAGAGAGCAGAGGCAGGACTGGCCAGAGAGCAGAGGCAGGACTGGCCTGAGAGCAGAGGCAGGACTGGCCTGAGAGCAGAGGCAGGACTGGCCAGAGAGCAGAGGCCGTGGAGCCTCACAGGCACATACACAAAGGTGGCAGCTGATGGAAGAGGGGGAACCCTGCACAGAGCAGCAGATATATAGGTGAGTGTGGCACACTAGGACTCCTCAGAAGCAGGTCACCTCAGGACAGAGATAGCACAACAGCCTGAATCAGCTACCCACACTGAGAGCGGAGATAATGAGTTCTCCCTCTCTCCAACAAAGAGGGAAGTAAGAGAGTTGAGGTGTGTGTATGTGTGTGTGTGTGTGTCCAGGAAGTACCAGACCATTCAGGCAGCAGCTGAGTGTCAGGAACACTTTAAATCAGGTTACTGATGGGTTTCGATCTCTCTCACACTGGGATTGGATGATACAGACCAAAATACCATCACAGGGATTTTACAGGTACGCACTGCGATTGCTGTATGCCCAGCACTGTATGAACACAAGCACAGACATTTCTAAACAGTTATTTGTTAGAAAGCTCACCTGAATACTGCAGAGAGAGATCACAGGGAAACACTGTGAGGGGAAAGCAGTGTGTCTCAGGACCTTGGGAGCTGCCTACACCAGCCATCAAAGGCACGATGTCCTTCACAAGCCATCTCAATACACAGCTTCCTTAAACGCGCTGCCTGCAAGGGTCCCTTAATTAGGTCAGCTGCCAGTGTGCCCTAAACTCACGTGGCAATCCCATAATGCAATGCGATGACAAACTGAAGAATTTAACCAGTGAATCAACAGTCTTCTAAGGTTCCACTTCAATTAGGCCTACACAGACTTCTGCCGTTTAATCAGAGGGAGGTAAAATAACTCACCACATACTGAGACATACAGCCTGCTCAAGGACAAAAGAGAGGAATCTTTCATTCCAAGAGGAGAACACACCGTCAAAAAAAAAAAAAAAAAAAAAAGCAGACAAAAAAGGGTTTAGGTAGGAGAGCAAGAAAGAAAGAAAAAATTAAACAAAAAAGGGTCAGTGAAAGAGAGAGAGTGAGAGAGAAAGGGAGATTTGTGCATCAGCTGTTTGTATCTAAACAAGCGTGAAACGTTCTTTTCCCGATCGTGCAAGCAGGAACAGACAGCAATTGTGTGAGCGTGACCCTCCTGTATCCCACAAGGCACTGCATGATGAATGGGCCTTCCAGAACCTTGGGCCCTGTTACCGGCTCTACTCCCTCCATCCCCTCCTCCCCTTCTCTCTCTCTCTCCCTCCCTCTCTCCCTTTGTTGTTTTCTTCTTCTTTTCTCTTACTCTCTCTCTCCCTCCTGCCTGACCAGGAGATTAATGTGTGTTTCATTGCACTTTTGACTCCATACTGTGTCACCATAACACATTACCCTGCACATATCCATCATAGGTTTTCCATCATGTGTCCAGTGATATTTTTCTGGTTTATTAGCAATAGGTCTCGTCTCGACTGACTGAATACTGTGTACTCTTCATGTATACTATACGCACACACACACACACACACACACATGCACGCACACACTTAAAACTTACTGAAGCTCACCACAGACCCTTTCAAATCAAGTTAAATTAAATGTAATTAGATATAATAACTAAAAATAGTGACATATAAGCAAAAAGAATGCAGACAACAGAGCTGAGATTCCACCGCCCTCTTTACCAGCAGAACTACATTTATAAAGAGCACAAGAAAAGAAAGTGAAGGTGACCTGAATTAGGGCCCATCATGCAGACAGCCTGTGATGGAGATTACAGCGGGGAGGCCATTCTCCACGCACACAGCCTAGTTTTTATGATATATAACATTAAGGCCCACACGTCCGCTAACAGGGAACCTCAGCAGCTCAGCTTAAAGAGGGCATTAGTCTTAAGAAGCCCTCAGGTCCAAGATCATGCATGAAAAATTACTCAGTTACTCCCCCTTGTTCTGATCATTCTTTCTGTCTCTCTCTCTGTCTCTCTCTCTCTGTCTCTCTCTGTGTCATTTCTTCTCCCCACTCTGAAACCTTTACCTTTCATTAAAGGCAGTGAAAGGTAAAGGAGTCTGAGTATTTCAATTTACTTTTGGGTCACAGTGAAAAATGTCCCGAGGCAGAAGGAAATTGAATTCAAAGAATACCTAAGAAAAGAATGATATCTAAGAAAAGAAATGATATCATCAGAGCTCATCTGATGTACGGGAGAGAGGAGAGAAGATAGCCGTCAAATCACATTAGGGGTGTGAAACATCCTTAAATGAGGCTGCATGTAAAAATCTTGGTAACACAAATGAAAATGATTAAATACAGACACACACAAGCTCTCACACACACACACACACACACACACTCAAGAGCGCGATACATACCGCATCACTCACTCTCAGCACTTTATAACAACACTAAACTCTCAATGAGTAACATATCACATTACTAATACCATTAGTGTGGAGGACACACTAATACACACAGGTCACTGAAGGTTAACAATGTATTACCTAATACTCTCCAGGATTTCAGGCACGTGTCATATATATATAAATATATATTTATGTGTGAGTGTGTGTGCGTGTGTCTGTGCGCCTCTAGCAAGATTCCATCTGTATACCCTGAGGCTGAAATCTTATACCGGGGCTTGACAACATGACCCCAAGGATATTCTATGAAGAATAAGAGACAGGACAGGAAAAACAGCAGCCCAGTTACCCATTATCCACGTGAGCGAAGGGCCAACAACATGCCCAGGGGGGGAGTGAAGGAAGCAGTTGAGGCCGCACTTCACAGCATTAGGCACAAACACATTCATGCCAACCTGTTGGGTTGTTTGTGATGCATCTGAAAAAGATGTTTTGACTGCCTTTCCCCCGAAAACCCCTCCAGATCAAGTCCTGGCGTTTCTCTTGCTAACTCTGTCAACAGCGTGCCGTAACAAGCCTCATCCTTCGATGGCATATGGGGGAGATAAAAACGTGGATATAAAGAGCTTAAAGTGCTAGTGCTCAGATATGGTTGTCCCCCATGATCAGGTTATGGGAGGGTTTTTAGATCATGACTCTTTGTTGCATGACTGAGAGCAGCATTTCTGTAGTGTCACTGGAGATGCGGGTTAGCGCGTGCTAACATTAGCATGCTTTGCTTGCAGTTTACAAGCTGCCATGTGTATTCATTTTGGTATCGCTGTGAACTTTGTAGATTGGGCTGTCTGATGCCAACACCGAGCTGGTTAGAGAGGAGGTTAAGGAGAAATGTGAGCTGGCCAGAATATCAGAATGTAGAGGGCTTGAGCAGACAAGAGTAGACCAGCTGACTAGCCTGCGCCTGTGAAATCACAGACCTAGATTTGATACCATTAAGTGTTTTGCATTGATGCTTCATCTTAATGCGGAGTTGGCTTAAACTTTTTTTTAAAACCTTTGAGAGATCAGCTGGGGGGAGGGGGTTCCCTGTGTCCAAGTGTGTGACCCTAATTCACAAGGACTTTTACAGTTTAGAGCAAACCGACTGAAGCCAGATCAAACTTCTTTATATTTAGCCTGTCAAAAGGAGCTCCTGTTTGAGCTACATCAACTGGCCAGTGAAACGTACACTATTCAGGAAGTGAGGCAGTTGACGCTGATTGAATATAGATAGATAGATATATAGATAGATTCAACTTTATTGTCATTGCTCTGTACAGGTACAAGACAACGAAATGCAGAAAAATATCAGGGGAGAGCGCGAACGCAGTCCCCCACTACCAGAAATTATGCAGTCGAGATTCCCGCATTTGGGGAATTCGCAAGGGTCAGCACAACCCGAGTGCAATGGCTGAGCCTCACCTTGGGCGAACCACCTTGCTGATCATGGTCTCACCCCTGCCAGGTAAGTATGATTTCCAAAAAGAAAATGTTCCCAAGCTGCGCTACATCCGAACCAGCAATTCATAGAAGCCACGAGAGCAGCAACTGAAATAGCAGATAACTATAACTACGTGTTCATCAGGAGCCCCGGCAGGAAGGGAGTAACACTGGCTCCTCCACAGCAAAGCAAGCATGAAAAGTCAAAAACGGAGGGAAGAGGTCGTGGTTCTGGTAGGGCTGAGGTAAAGCAGTCGGTCCTTTAAGGTCCAGTGTGTCCAGTCTGTAGGAAACCTGTGTGCACAAAGCCACAGTGCTCTGCTGTACTAGTAGGTGTGTTCAAATAACACAGGTCATCCTGTGGTTCTGGTGTATGAAACAGTGCCGTGCCCTTTGACATATGATGGCCCTTTGAGCGCGAGGTAGAGTCTATTGTGGGAGCCAGTTCTCCCGTTTCCAGAAGCTTAATTTCAATGGGGTTTATGTCTAGGGTTAAGGAGAGCATGAAACGCTCCTGTGACTATTCTGAGGGACACTGGTGTTGCTAAGTCTCTGATGTTAGTGTACATTGTTGTCAGATTGCACCACATTTTTGAAGTAGTCTGTCCGTATAGTGTATTGTTTTGTTTTTTATCCATGTAATACCATCACCAGTGAAGTTATTGTAGATGTTGTGCCTTCTCTTGGCCCCTTGATCTTGACAACAATCGGGTTCAGAGTGGTGACCATCAGCACCATCATGCTGAATAACATGCATGTGTGTGGAGCAGCTGTGTCAGAAGCATCTAATAAATGTCTGGAATTGAGGAAGACGTGTGGGGAATTGAGACCATGTTTGATTTATTTTATCTTTTTACTGGGTAAAGGTGAATCTGGGCAAATTAATAAGGATGTCTTAATTAAGCAGCAGAAACAAGATCCCGAGCTGGTGTCTGAGAGACAAAGTGCCATGTCCTTTGCTGCGTTGCAGGCGGTAGCTAAGGGGGTGTGCTAGTGCGACTGCATCCAAACATGCAGATGGCAGCCTGTAGACCGCCTCTCCTCCGACGGCTGGGCTGTAAATGAGCAAATAGTGCAGCCCTTGCGTTTTAGACGTTCTGTGTTCGGCGCATGAATCTCTTATGGCAGGACACACTGGCACTGGCAAAACTTATGCAGCATTTTTACTGGCTACGCTGAAATGTGGTGACTCTCTGTTCTTCGTGCCTGTGAAGACGGTTGGGAAGCCCAATCAGAAATTCCCAGTGGTTCCACTGAATTCTCTCGCGGTGTGTGAAGAACCATTGTCGCATGTCTTATTAAGACTGTATGGGTCCTACTCCAAAGTTCTGGGATTACCTAGAGAAGTTCAGTCAGAACATGGATCTAATTTTGTATCTGCTGGGTTTCAGGAAGTCTTGTTCAGGTATTTCCTGAGCATACCATGTACAGTCTCAAGACGCCTTAGGAAGGTGCCGTCAGACTATGATTAAGATCTATTGTGTGCAAATCCCAGGGGATTAAGATGTTTGCTAAGCAGCTGCTGAGAGCACAGGACTTGCACCTTTCGAGGTGTTCCGACTATGAGGCGCGGGTCCCCCTGAAGGTGACCACGGTTATGTTCCTGAAGCCTGAAAGTGAAGAAACATCTTTAATAAGGTCTTCAATGATTCATCAAGGCACGTTTATTTCTAAAAGCACCTTTCATACACACTGGCAATTCAAAGTGCTTTACACAAGAAAAGAGGAAGCCTATTATGACCCAAGGTCACCTTGGGAAGGTCAAATGAAGATTAATTAAATAATGCATTTAAAGAAATTAAATAGAAATTAAAATCAGATTAAGATAAAACAATTAATAATTACAGAAGAATATGATAAATAAAACGGGCTACATTTACGGTACCAACAAAACAATATCTAACCAAAAAGTATTTAACGGATTTAAAAACATCTAGTGTTCTAGCTCTTCTAAAGATCCTCCCACAGATAGTTCCATTTATGAACTGCATAATAGCTAAATGCTGCCTCTCCATGCTTAGGTTCCACCTTGGGCAGGACTAACTGATTAGTTCCTAGTGACTCAAGATTCCTGCCCGGCTCAGTAGCTCTGTAGCAGATCAGATAGATGCACTGGTTCTATCTACACCATTAAGTGATTTACAGACAACGTATTGATACTGAACTCAAGGTGGAGGTCTCAGTAGGGGACTCTGTGGGCTGTACCTACTGCTGAAGAGGATAAGTGATCGCAGTTATGTGATCAGCACCCTGGATCTGCGTCAGAAAACCACGGTGTCACATTGAATGAATTAAGCCGCATTATCACTGATCAGGAGCATTGAATCCTGTTGTGTTTTAGACTGCAGTGCCAAACACTACAGTGCGGAGACCACTTGAAAGTGCAGTTGTGCAAGTGCAGGCTAGAGGGTCTTTGACCAGTCAACTCCATCTATAGCTATTGGCAAATAGTGGAAATCCACTATTTAAGCAGAATGGGAAAGGAAAAGTGAGTCTAGTTTAACTGAACAGTGTTCAGTTAAAGAACAGTGTTCAGTTAAAGAACTGATATTTTGGCAAAGATCTTACTCCGCTTCTCTAGGAACAGCAGGAAGCCTGCAGCATGAGTCCCCAGCATTAGACTCTCCATCTACCTTTACACTGCGTCATTTAGACATTGGGGGTTCAATTCTGATAAGAACTGCTTTACCATTTTCCTCCCTAGTAAGTCTGTTGAAGTGGAATTAGTCTGTATGGAAAAAGCAGGAGCTATTGAACCAGGGCTGAGCAACCAGCTTACTGCAAATGCACTCATTCCAAAAGCAGAAGGCATGTGTCAGTTACTGAAAGGTTAACCAGGTGACTGATGCTTTTCTATAGCTAGATTACAGGACTGTATAGATCACACTAGTGAAACCAGACCAGTGTCCGAGCTGGATACAACAGAAGGGTACAGGCAGGTGCAGTTGTCTACTCCTACTTAGGAGGTCTCTCTTTTTTGTTATATGTGTGAAGTGCTCTCTTTCAAAATAAAAAAATGCAGCTGCCACTGTTAAAACGATTAGAGTAGATGTAAATGGCATGTAATGATTCGTGACAGGATCGTTTGAAAAATTTGCGAGAGCTGTGTGGACATGAGGAGGCTCAGTCGATAGTGAATCTGCTTAAAATGTGAGTTAAGCAAAGATCAGGTGATTTAGCTAAGGCATCAGGATGACCAAGGGAAGGCAATCTCTACACAAGCCAAGGTGCACACTATTCTAGATCTTCACAAGCAAAGAGTTTCAAGAGAATTAATGAGGGTTTTTAGGTACGTGTGGGTCATATCGCGGTTTGATCCCAAGATTTTGGTTTTGGCCATTCATCACTTCAAGGTCTGCGTGTCTAGTGTTCTCGGAGATTTGACTGAGTCCATTGACTAAAAAAAAATAAAAAAAAAAAACAACTCTTACATTTTTGGTGAAGTTTAATCAGAGAGTGTTCAGAGTCTAGAGCGGCAACCATATTTCCTTTAGATGTAGGATGAATCTGGGAAAGAAAAATAGAAAACCAGAAAAAATAGAAAACGGTTGACGGGGGACGTTTGTTGTTGCTATTGTTGTTGTTGCTGTGTTTGGCTGTAATCATTTTCTTTTTCAGGGGGAGAAACAGGTGTCAGGCGCAGACTTTATTCCGTTTATTTTTTTCATCTTTTCCGTTTTCTTCTGCATCGCCCACTGCGTAAGCCGAGTCTCCCTTTCCAGCACCTGTGTTAAATATTACCTCCATGAACCAGAATAAAAATAAAGGAAACTGAATAAATTACCCTAAGTTAGTGGTGCACCGCCTGTGCCAGCCTGGGCTTGGTGAACTTGAGTAAAAGCCCCCAGGGGCAGGGAAGGCAGAGCGGACTACAGGGGGAGGATGCAAGGACAGCGTTGAGCTCATGAACTTCAGCTTATATATTACGTTTCGCTAGTCAACGTGAGCCGAGTGAAGCATCACGGGTTTGGCCTGGAATGTTAAACTAGATGCCAGTGATGTGGCCACAGGCCCTACAGTTAGCGCAGGCGGCCATCACTGGGGTGCCACTGCACATAACTCCAGCCGAGAGAGCTGCTTCTGTTTGGCTGCATCAGAACTGACACAGCCACAGAAAACCTTCCTGCAGAAGAATGACGGGAGGTCATGCAGACAGGCAAAAAGAAAAAGAGAGACGAAAAAAAAAGAGAGAGAGAAGAACCCTGTTCCATATACAGGGCGAGAGGGCCATCATGGAGCCTAAAAGAGATGTCACCAGCTAACAGAGTTCTGCCTACTCACACACACACACACACACACACACACACACACTCTAGAGCAGAAGAACCCAGCGCCTACTGAGGTGCAAGTATCACAGAAAATGACACGATGAGGCGAGAAAGCTACGGGTAGCGACCAGTCTGCGACGTCTTCGTGCCGTGCCTATAAAGCACCGATTGCTTTGGCCATAAAAAGACCGTTCTTCTCTCCTGCCTCTGAAAGCCCATCAATCTGTCCAACAACAGGGAGAACTTGTACCATTTGTTCATTTGTAAGGAACCCCAACAAAAGGCAACACTGCGGCCATCAGCTTGGGTGTAAAGAGCGTGTGCGGAGAGGTTGTGCGGTGCGTCTGGCGAGCCTGGCGGCCCTTCTGGGGGGCGTTTGATGAGTGGGAACGGACTTTTGACAGCTTCTGGGACCACATGCGGATTATGGTGAAAGGATAATGAACTCAGTATCAGGGAAGTAGCAAAAGGTATGAATGTTGTAATCATTAATATAACATTGCAATGTTGATCTTACACATGACTTTATCAAGGTACTAGCAATCTTTTATGTCCCAGCAAAGACAAGTGAATATCAAACAAATACTACAGGCCCACTGAAGCAACATCTATTACAGGTTTCTCTCTGAAGTTGTCTTCATTTAAAAAACACACTTAGCATTGTCTGCTCGACACCGTTTTCAAACAGATCAGGATTTATTTTCGCACTCCAGCACATTTTTAAAGATAAAATGTCCAATGTTTTGTTAAACATAGTTCCTAAATTGGCCGCTCGTGCCTGCAATTAGTGACAATTATAACAAAAGGAGAGTGAAGCTGAAAGTGCAGCTTCAGTGTGTGTGTGTGTGTGTGTGTGTGTGTGTGTGTCCTATAGGGATCAGTCAGCCACACTGAGAATGACTCAAATCCATCATGGCAGCCTGATGTTCAGCACTGGCAGCAGAGCGAGTTCAGTTTCACTACATGTTCCAGCGGCAGAGCTGAGCCCAGCCACATGTTTCTCTAGGTCTGCGCTAAGGACTGCTTAAATATTTAAGAAAATCATAATGCAAACGGATTAATGTTTTATATTTGGTATTATTAGCCATGGAGCCACAATAGTTAGTAGCACCAAACAGCATCATTCCTTCATTCCTTCGATGAGGAAATAAATAAAACAATGATATCAGTGATCGTGGTTGAGTGCTGTCGAACAACTATGAGCAAAATAAAAATAATGATAATGCTATTGGAATCAGTGCATCTGTGTGCAGTTGTGTTCTTTATGCAGTCAAAACAAAATGATGTGGGAGGGTAAAACTAGTTGGGTAAGAATGTGTTTCCAGCGCAGAGATGTCGGGACTGCAGGTAGAGCAGAGTTACCGTAGGCAGCTATGTGCACAATTTCAGCCTGGGCAGGCAAGGCATTTGTCTTGCATAGCTCACTGGCGGAGGAACCAGCCAGCAGGGAGCATGACAGAGAGAGGGAGAGAGAGAGAGAGAGAGAGAGTAAAGAAAAGAGGGGGGGGGCAGGAGAGCCCACACGCTAACGAACACGGTCAAACCCATACACACCCATACACACATCCAAGGACACAGGACCAGCCCGCCTTAGGTGACGCTTGTCTAACACTGCAATGTCAATTAAAAAAAAGAAGAAGAAGAAGAAGAAGAACGGTCTGCTTGCCATCCCAGTGGGGGCTGGGGGGGGGTGTGCAGGAGGGGAGAGGGGTGGATGATAAGGGGGGGGGGCGTGCTCAGGTAGGGAGGAAGAGGAGAGATGAAGAGAACGAACCCACAACAGCTCACTGATGTCCTTTACCTAGTACAATTCAGACAGCTACAACGAGCATCGTCTCCAGAGCCAGCTTGAAAGCGCCTTTAACAGCGATCTCCAGGGCTGGTTGGGCCGGGGCGGCAGGCTGCTGCTCGGTGAGTTTCCTTTGAACGTGCCCTGCAGTCGGGCAGAGGTGCAGCTAAGGGCAGAAACACAGCCGCACTGCCACTGTGCTGACAGAAGGCCGTACCACACAACACGGTCAACTTACATTGGGCAGATGTCATGTGTACACGTACTCTTAACAATGTGTGCTGTACACTCTGCAAACATTCACAGTAACACACTACTGTGTGTTGGCTTGAACAGAACACACACACACACTCATCCCGCCACCAGACTTCACAAGACTACAGTCCTTTCTGTCAAAAACAACACTAAAACACACAGAAGCCAAAGAAAACATGGCAACTCTGAGCAGTGAACAAATGCTTGCGTGTGGATGCGTTACAGTGTTCGGCGTATAAACGTGAATCATTATTATGGTTGAACATCAGGATGGAGTCCACCTCAACTTGCCCACTCAACCCAAACAAAACCTAATTAGCTCTCCAATGTTCTCTTCCTACCACAGAAGTTAAACAGCTATGATGTGAGCCCACCCTCACATCCCATAATACCAACCCACAGACTGTTCTCCACATGTCCCTGACGACGCACTGCATCAGATCTAAGAATATCCAACCTTTTTCCCAGTGACAGGCAAGAAGGAAGAATTTGAGAGCACCGGCGTCTTTTAATCTCTCTCTTTGCCCAATATCACAGGATCAAAGAGCAATGCAGGCTTCCGGGGTGTTCCGGGGTGTTCTCAGCAGATGCCTCCTGATCTGTGGCGGAGACCTACCATCACGCGGAGTTCCACTCCCTAATCTTCCAGCCCCGTTCCAGCTCATCAAGGAGGGCATGAAGGCGGCGGCTGGCAGTGGTGTGGACCGGACCAGCTCTCCACGGGCCCGTAAAGCACACAGGCGCGGTGGCACGGAGGGTTGCCCCGGCGACAGGGCCCAGGGTGCGGCAGCGTCCTGCGCTTCAGGGGTCTGTCTCACACGGCAGCTCAGTGGACAGCCAGCCAATCAGCCACGGGTCTAAAAACAAGAAGCGTTTACCAAGACAAGTAAAATATTAATTGAACTATTCACAAAAATCTTTATGTAATATTTACATAAATACACCAGCGCTGTGTTGCATCTGTACAAGAAAAACTCGAAACATGTTTCTCAGATATGCATTTACTACTTTACTAGGATGATATGAATGAAGCTGCCACACATTCTGACCTGTGCTACCGCGCTGATTATGGCGCTGATCATCACTTCCCTGATGATCACTTCCCTGATTAGCACCTTCCAGTCAGACAGTTTCACACTCGGTGAGCCGACAGTGTTTCGGGTAAGTCTGCTGCAGCAAATATTTTATTCAAAGAAAGTAGCACTTGTCTCGCCTTGAATTATTGATTCGAGTGCTATAGAATGGGAACCGGTGAAAGCAGCTCTGAGCTAAACTTCTGTAGTGCCAGTTGTGTTGCCCATATAGAGGTCAGTGTGTGACAGCAGGCGTTACACTTCAAGAGGACCCTGCATTCATGTCCAACAACAACATCCAGTTCAAGCTTTAATGTACAGAAACTGAGCAGGAGATTTAGCTGGAGAGCAGAGTCATCAGAGCTGTCTCTCCTTCACTGGGAGGTTACCTGTCAATCAACAAGAGCTCCTCCCACACCGTCAAACTTTTGGACACAATCTCTGGTAGCATATATGCATTTCTTAAAAGTGTGAAAATGGTATTAATGCATGAATAAATAAAAAATGGAAAATTTAAAAAAAAAGACCAGGGTTTTGGATTTTTGGGTGTTGCAAACACATTCTGATCCGATCACAGTTTAGAAGCTATATGACACACGCAACACGAGTCTAACAGGTGAGGTGTTCTCAAAGGCCTACAGCATGGGTGTACACACACACACACACACACACACACACACACACACAGCCCACCACAGACTTTGCCCTTGGAATGGCAACAGAACTTGGCGGTCATGTAAACAAGCCCCGCCTCTAGCAACTTGGCAGCTGGAACAATTTCAGTGCAAAACAAATGTTCCGCTTGTCTCTGGAAACCTCTAATACACAATGAATGTTAGCATCCCAAGGAGTTGGTAATGTTTACTTACGAATAAACTAAAGACAACCGTTGTAGAGTTTTAGTCTCTTAGATGCAACAACTCTGTCTGGAAGCAAAAGATTTTGTTTAATGTTTTTTGACTTATGTTGACAGACTATGGAATCAAATCAATCTTCATGAAACCACTTCATATAAACAACGTGTATATCGTTAGGCTAAATGAAACTATCCAGGCCAGTGCTACCAAAAAGGGGGTCAGTCAGGGGGTCCAATGACCAAGGCTACATATTCACACCAAAATCTATACGTGAGCTCACGGATAAAATAGACGGGGGGAATGGGGGGGGGGTTTAGCTGTATTGTGAAAATCGCTGTAATGATCCTGGACTTAGATCGCCAGTGCAGTCACTGTGGCGGGTGCAGTCACGCTGTCCCTGGTGGTGTGAGATGGGAAGCACCCAGCAGCGTGTTTGTTAAGTGAATGAAGAAACACAAGAGGCGTGGGCTCCCCTATAAATAACCTTTACACGACACAACAGCAGTGCGCTGACTGGGCCGTGTGCGTGTCCCTCACGGCGTTGTGCGTCTGGCAAAGAAAATGGAGAAAACTTCACGCTAAACTACAAAGAGGAACAACACAGGAGAAACCGACACAGGGTTGGGTGTTAAGTAGGAACATGAAGCGGTTTCAGGAAGCTTATTGCCCACTCCTGTGTAGATATGCTAACTGCAATATGACTTATACATACCAAATCGTACCAGAGCTGCGCTAATCTGAATGGTCAATGAATATGATTCCACTAAATGAGATTCTGGCATTGGGTGAAATCGGTAGGGTTGTTAACACCGCAGATTGTTTGAGAAATGTTCAATAATCAGTTAGAAAACACAATTGCTGAACACCAAGAGCCAGTTCTGGAACTTTCCTGGAGAGGCGCTATAATCCATCATGGCTGTACAGTGTGGGCTCATTATAGTAGAGTAGCAGAGAAACAGTACCAAGCTATTTTTTGTCAAAGAAACAAAGTTGGCTTGGGGACTGTGGCAAAGGTGCGTCAGCCTGCTGTGTCCAGGCTGTTCGGGGCTGGGGAGGATCGTTGGGTTGTCTGGAGAAAAGCTCTCTGTGCACATAACAGTTGCACTCATGGGAAAATACCAGCAGGCTACCAACTGACTCCGCTAGACAGACGCTTCCTTCCATTACACACAATCCACTTCCAGTGCTTCTCACAGAGGGGGAGAAGCATTTGGTAATGATTGTCAGGATGCCGGTCAGATCTGTGAGACAGAGCTCTCCTCAGAACATTCCAGCCCTGGAATCCTCATATGGGCTGACACAAGGCTAATGGTTTGCTTGAGAAAAAGGAAAATGCTACATTATACATTTTTTTCTTATTATATAAAAATGGTTGGCCAACTGCAATAGCCAATAATTTGTTTGTTTAATTGCCAGAGTTCTGCTACCATGTTTGGCTTCACTTGCATAAAGTTACACTTGAGATACATTAAGATTATACTTCAAATACATAAGGTTACACTTCACATACATAAGGTTAAGCCATCAATTTTGTAGCATATATCCACATTTCTCCAAGCGGATTTCTAGCATCTCCTCAGCCTAAAACACCATGACTGCCACGAAGAGACAGGCATTCACTTCTGGCTGTTACAAAACAACCGTCTGGTAGTCAAACGCGCAAATATTTTTGTTTCAGCAGCCTACACTGAGTGTTGGCCAACACATCGTTGCATTCATACTTTAAACTAAATGAATTCAGACCTGTTTTGAAACAATTTTGTCACAGCAGGAGCATCGGGCATGAGGGACGGGCATGAGGGACGGGCATGAGGGACGGGCATGAGGGACGGGCATGAGGGACGGGCATGAGGGACGGGTCTTGCAGTGGGACACCACTGAAACAGGGGGACATAATCAAAGCAGGGGGACATAATCAAAGCAGGGGGACAATCAAAGCAGGAAAAGTTCTGCAATAATCTTTCTACTTTTCTGAAATCTGAAAACTCCCATGATGTAACCCTTGAGGGCCATGCTTGACAATTTCTTGATCCTCCTGCCCAATGACCTACCCAAAGACCTATGACCTCACTGAGGAATGTAAATGACGACTGGTCAGCATCAAACATGTAGTGTAGCCAGCCTCCTTGCCAAGACACAGCAAGAATTTGTGCCACTATGATCCTCTAATTTGACACAGTGACTATCAATAAAATCCGTTAAAGACACACGTTAATGTATTCAGAGTTCACATCAAGTAATACAGGTGTTCAAACCCCACTAACTACAGTATGTATCACATGGTTTAATTTTTCGAGAACACTTCAATCTCATATTTATTATGACTTCAGAAATGCAAAAGTACGCACGGCTAAGATTGCCACCGCCTCCGTTTGCAAGAGGATTTTTACATCACAAAACACGCGCTACTTTTATACTAAACTACGGGAGCTGGCGAGCGCGGCATTATTGACGCTCGCCGTCTGCGCGTCAGGTTTCCTTCTAAAGTGACAACACAACGCTCTTCATGCGCCCGTGTGGTTAAAGGGAACTTTTCACACGGCGTGCGCCGACTTCTTGCGCATTTGACGCTTCACACGGGAAAATAAGTGAGGATCCCACAGGGCGCAGATGTAAATAATGACGGCTTCGTGTTTTGCTTGGAGTTTTGTAACTTCAAGAGTTGCTGATCACAGCGTTGCCCTTCAAAAATGACACCTATCCCCCATCACCTGCTGGGTCTGACACCGCAGGAGTACTCCCCGGAGCCTGCACATCATGTAGTCCGTGGAGTCAGCTAAATAGTCCAAATTGTTTTCGTGGCTGCATATTCATTACAGACTGAGCAGCCGTCGACGGGTAAGTTGACGCTTCTGAGACGCATAAACGAAGAACGTGCAGCCCGTGGAGGACATTAGAAGACATACAACGACTCACACAAATGTTTGTTCTTTCTCGCAAAGAAATTAAAATAAAAAATCCTACGACCATTTTAGAATGCGTTTTAAGATGTATTTGGTGTAAACAGGTGAACAGGGTGTGGGCTAACGGGCAGGCTAGTAAGCTAGCCTAACTACTTTCAGCTGAGATTTCAGGACAGCAGACTGGCTAGCATCCACGACACTTTGCTAGCAAAACATTGAGACACGGTACTCACAACAAAGCACATCTCCTAGTAAAGAGCAGTTTCTTCTTCTTGTTGTTGTTTCCCCGACGTCTTTCACACGGCCATCCGTTAAAATATAATGCCTTGAAAGCTCGACTCACTGACAGACTTCACGGCACTGGCTAATTCGGCAGCACGCGGGCTGACGCGCGTGCCGAGACTCATCCACCTTCTGAAAGAATTCCTCTCGTGGAGTCGCGCGTTCTCTCTTCCAGCCCAATGGAAGAAATATGAGACTTATTTCTAGAACCGCCTGTATGCATTATAACCTCTAGTGGGCGCAAGACAACTATGCATAACTCACTGATATCGCCATCTTGTGGTTATGTGCATTATAGTTTTTCATAGGTCGAAAAAATAATGGTAACGAAACCACATAGACTCAAATGCTCAAATGGCTCAAATTGACCACTGATCACAAAAATACACACAAATTTATAAATATATTATATTTAAACACAGTTTTAAGCAACACATGTTTAGGTTTTCATTTAGTCTAATTACTACATTCCTGTTTAAGGACTAGAGGAAAATCCTGTGCGTTTATTCGTTAATCGTGTTTATTTTCTAAACAGAAAGGCACTTAGATCATTTTATTCACATCTTTAAAAATGCTTCAGAGCCAACATCAGTCAAAAAAGTACATAAAACATGCCCAAGGAACATCTACTATACCTGATAATTATTTGATGAGTTCAGCCACATGTATTTGAACATGAGCATCAATCATTTGGATGGACGTAGGTGGTCCTCTAGGCCTCCCAACCTAGTCCTCTGGGTCTCGCATGTGGACCACGTATTTCCCCCATGTCTTCGTGTCTTCGCTGTCTTTGAGCGCTAGTTCAGGAGCGTTCGGAGCAGAGACAGAGCGAAAACATGGACCATCTGTTGTCTTTGAGGATTGGGTTGGGAAACACTCACCTAGGGGCTGCTGGGAGTATTCGACTAAGAGGACGTGTGTGTTATACACAGGGAGTCTGCTGTGGTGAATGGTCCCAGTGTTGGTCCGTGCAGGAGCAGGGGTGGGGCAGAGCTTTCCCTCTGGTGCTCGTGGGGGGTCTCGGGCTGAACGTGAGCGGTGCGAATAATTAACTATATGTAGAGAGCACAGGATCGCACGCTGCCTACAAGTATTCTGCATTTTTATGCTGTGTCTGGCAGATACGTCTGTGCCATCTGAGCATCTATATTTAAAAGCTAGGGAAGAAAAATGGAAGAAAAGCAGATCAATCTCCAGTGCAGTGTACTACCAGTGGTTACAGCATTGTACTACCTGTGGTTACAGCATTGTACTACCAGTGGTTACAGCATTGTACTACCAGTGGTTACAGCATTGTACTACCTGTGGTTACAGCATTGTACTACCAGTGGTTACAGCATTGTACTACCTGTGGTTACAGACTTGTACTACCAGTGGTTACAGCATTGTACTACCTGTGGTTACAGCATTGTACTACCTGTGGTTACAGCATTGTACAACCAGTGGTTACAGCATTGTACTACCTGTGGTTACAGCATTGTACTACCAGTGGTCACAGCATTGTATTACCTGTGGTTACAGACTTGTACTACCAGTGGTCACAGCATTGTACTACCTGTGTTTACAGACTTGTACTACCAGTGGTCACAGCATTGTACTACCAGTGGTTACAGCATTGTATTACCTGTGGTTACAGACTTGTACTACCAGTGGTTACAGCATTGTACTACCAGTGGTTACAGCATTGTATTACCAGTGGTTACAGCATTGTATTACCAGTGGTTACAGCAATGGTAATCCAGTGGTTACAGCATTGTATTACCAGTGGTTACAGCAATGGTGTTATCTTTTTAACATTTATTGGGATAATTGTTGATCTATTACAGTGCATTTATATATGATGTATTTATGGCTTCATAGCTAACACAAACAACACTTTTTATACAAATACATTAGTCATACTGTATATTTGAGGATTCGGTCAATTTGAGGATTTCCAGAAATGTGACAAAATTCTAATACCGCTGCATCTGTTAGGAGTTAATGATTAATGCATTCAGTCAACTGCACACATGCACTCCTGTCCCAGAATATTTTCAAACTCTCATTGCCAGCAGCTCATTTGTCCTAGTTAGTGTAAAACTGCCTTAATATAATTTACTTCAATTAAGGGCTAAATTTGTTTACGCTTAAGCTTAATATGGGAGTAATTTTGGAGGCAGATATAAATTACACTGCCCCACAACTTTGTTGGAAAAGGTCCAGACTGTCTCATTAACATAACACTGAAGTGACCTGTTCAACAAACAAAGTTTACAACAACTATGTTTATGATTGTGCACAGTGATTAAATAAGAACATTAGAACTCTACGAGTGAGTCAGAAATAATCAAATAAACAATGCTGCTAGCAGGTTTGTATTCAAATAATGGCATTTTACTGAATGAATCTCTTTTATCTGGCATCCCATGATCATGACGGTACAGATAAGGTGTGATGGAGGAAGAGGAACTACACAGAGGAACAACTCTCCTGCCTGGTGATTCCCCAGCAGTGGCTCTTGCATGTCCAGTTTCATTTGTCTATCTATAAAATAAGAGGTGATTCTGTTTTTGTTTTCCCCCTTTATGTTCTCTTACTTTGAGCAGATTTCTGATAAATAATTGGGCACGTGCTGTGTATTCTTTTTATTTTTGGAGAGTTCAGGGAAAATGCAGAATGTAACAACATGTTTTATTTTGGCAAACAGTCACAACTTTATTCCATACCACAACTTTATTCAAAACATCAAATTTATTGCAATCCAACATGCTGTTTACATCAAATTGATTAGAAGCAACAGGCTTTAACAGGCTATTTAAAAAAATGAACATCATGTGGGCAACTGCATAAATGCAAAAATAACCTAACCCATGATTGAAACCCACTACTTTTGATACTTTTGAACTACACCACTATACTTAAATCTCACACCTTTTGAAGCACTAAAGCTCCACTAACCGTCAGGCCCTCGTGTGTTTCTGGGCGTTTGATCAGAAACATGTACACCAGTAGCCTGCTGGATGTAGCTACTGGTTGGGCTCTGTCAGTGTTCCTCATGGTTCTCCTCCTATAAAGGAGCAGATACCAGTCCTGGTGCTGAGGTGTTGCCTTTCATGCATGTATGTATGAAAGGTGCTATACAAATAAAGATTATTACTGTTATTATTATTATTATTATTATTATTATTATTATTTCTACAGCCCTATCCAGCATTCCTCATGTCATGGCCTGTGTCCTGTTATATCCTCCTGATTAGGCTAAACAAGGTTTCACTGCTGGGATTTTCTCTGAGAATATCAGGAAAAATGACAAATGTCCTATGCATGTATGTCATCAAACAGTAGTTTTACAAAAGGTTGTACTGCACCTCTGAACTGCAGTCTTGTAACATGTTCTCAGTGATCTTGTCTCTACTGATTCTGGCAACCTGAGTATCTTCCTCCTTCTAGATTTTAAGTGCTGTGTTTGACAATTAACCATAACATACTTATCACCTGCCTCTTAGACACTGGAATTCCTAATACGGTTCTTGAATGGTTCGCCTTCTGTATTTCTAACAGATCACTTTCTGTCAACCTTGGTAAATACAAATTGCACATTGATAACGTATCACAAGGTGTTCCCCAGGGATCAGTCCTTTGCCCTCTTATCTTCATAATCTACGTTTCCTCTTGGTCAAATTATCTGCCTGCATCATCTCTATGTCAGTTACACAGGCTCCCTTAATGTATTCAATACAAGTTGACATATTGCCAATTGTGATTTTCACCCCAATCAGAATTAGTCCTCCACATTTACCCTTCTGTGCAGTGAGAACACACATACACACACTTGTGATCACTAGGGGGCTGTGGTACACACATGCCCTAGCCTGGCGCCCGGGGAGCGGTTCAGTCATGGCCTAAAGCCTGGGAACCCACGAGCCTACGGTCACAAGCCTGGTTCCCTAACCACAACACCACGACTGCCCCAGAAAACTCCTCATGAACCCCCCATAAAACTCACTAAACTCATACTTACATACAAAGCTCTGGATGGTCTTGCTCCTCCCCACCTAGATGAACCTACTACCTTCTACACTCATACTGCCCCGCTGGTCCACTTCGGTCTTCTGATGCAGGTCTTCTCTCCTTCCCCAAGTCCAGAAAAGTCTTGGCAGGGAGCAGCTCCATTAGTATCATGGACCCAGAACTGTGGAACACATTACCACAATCTCTTCATCTCTGCTCTTCACTGTCCTCTTTCAAATAAAAAAAAGTAATATCATAAATGTATTATTTAATGCTTTCTATCTGTACTGTTATTGTAAAGTGTCTTTGAGTTTGAGAAAGGTTCAAATTAAAATTATCATTAAAACTGAAATCATTATTATTATTTTAAAAGTTCATTTCTATGATGCTTTAAACAAACATAAACAAGTACAACCATAATAATAATAATAATAATAATAATCTTAAAACACCAAATACAAGTACTTCCATGTTCAGTTAATAGATGTCATTTTATTTTATTATTACTATTATTACTAGAAGTATTTTCTTTTCTTTTTTTATTGTTAAAAATAATAGTAGAAGTAGCAGTAGTAGTGGTAGTCTTGATGCATGTGATTATTGCTCAGAACAAAATATTGCAGCTCTACAAATGAAAAGACTAGCTTTAAGCAAATGGAAAGGTCTCTTACCAACATGACGTAGTTATTTACACATATAATATGTATACATTAATTTAAATAAAGTTTCACCACTTCTCTCATTGCCAACAGCTCATTTGTTCTAGTTTCTGTAAAACTGCCTTAATATAATTTACTTTAATTAGAGGGCAAATTTGTTTACACTAAACTTTAAAATGGGAGTAATTTTGAAGGCAGACAAACATTACACCACCCCATTTATTGTGTTGGAAAAGGTCCAATCTCATTAACATCACACTGAAATAACCTGTTCAACAAACAGGACCAACTATGTTTAACATTGCACAGGGTGGTTAAAAAAGCACATTAGAACTTCATGAGTGAGTTATAGATAAGATATACACCTGTTTGTGTTGTTAATGGTATATGTAATCAGATATACACCTGTTTGTGTTGTTAATGGTATATGTAATCAGATATACACCTGTTTGTGTTGTTAATGGTATATGTAATCAAATATACACCTGTTTGTGTTGTTAATGGTATATGTAATCAGATATACACCTGTTTGTGTTGTTAATGGTATATGTAATCAGATATACACCTGTTTGTGTTGTTAATGGTATATGTAATCAGATATACACCTGTTTGTGTTGTTAATGGTATATGTAATCAGATATACACCTGTTTGTGTTGTTAATGGTATCTTACTGAATATTTGCTCTGACAGGCTATGACCAACCTTAAAGATAAAATGTGGTAGAAGTTTATGTGTAGTGACTTTGCATTACTGCTCTCTTTGTATTCTGAGCTCAAATATGCACAAGCGTTTTCATACAGTTCATGCTGTTTCTTATAGACAATCATCAACATTGTATGAAATACTACAGATCTATTTTAACCAGACAATTTCCTTTGTCGTAAGAGTTACATCATTCTTCTCACAAGGAAACTTCCCAAATATGTTTTCAGAAAGAAGAAGAAACACATTGTGGCTTTTTGCGCCCCTATATCCCAAATGTCTTTATTTGGGCTGATTTTTAACACACCATTCAGAGGTTTAGAGACTACACATAAAACAGCCAGCTTTTAGTGTCTAGTTATCAACAGACAGGCAGTTCAAAGTGTTTGAAATGTGTGTTGGAGAGCGTTTACGGAGGTCTGTGCACTAGACATGTACTTACAATTACAATTAATCGAGCACACATAGCCAAAGTATCAAAGCGAAGTTTCACATTGTATGGAAGCACCTCCTCATATAAGCAAAACAAATACAACTGGACCAACTAGACAGATGAACTTTGTGTCCTCCGTGTAACGTGTTGGTTTGGGCCTGGTGATTTCCACCAGGAAGCTATAGCATCTGAGGCAGTCCTGAGCAGGGTGGCGTGGTGATTCTGCTGCCACGACCCTGACCAGGGCCCCTGAGGGCCCCCACACACGCTGGCTTCACCATGGAAGCCTCTCCCTAGCCTCCACACACACTCCTCAGGCACCTTGGAATGAGCAAACGTTGTTGTTCAGTTGCTTTACAATAAAGGGAAGAGGAAAGATGTGTCTTTCTCATTGATAGACGATGAGCATGCGTGCTGGCTGTGTATCCACTGGGACTCTATTCACACTTGAGAGGCTTGTTGCCTTTTCCATCACATTTGAATATCAGTTTTTGATATTGCTGCTATAACATAATGAGTATGCTATTATTATATACATATGTGTATTGTTTAACTTTTTCCTCCCCCACCCAAGCACATTACTAACAAACTTCAGTTTATACAAGTTCGGTGCAATTTATTGTCTTATAACAGTGCAATTTATTGTCTTATTTGCTTATATGAACAGTATGGCATAATAATAATAATAATAATAATAATAATAACACTACAAATTCACACCATGCAAAAAGCATAAATGGCCAACATTCACCCGTGTACCATTTTATCTGAATTACATTTAACATAGTCCAGATGGATGGATGGATTCAGTGTGATACACAATGGCTAAAATGTTTGCATTTATGTTTGGTGACATGGTGATATGATAAAGCTACAGACTGTAGTTTAGTCATTACGAGTAAAGTTGTATAGTTCATGTTTCTGTTTCCGAGGTGTTCCGTGCTTCCTTGTTTTGAAGAAAAAAAGAAAACATGCACATACCATGTTTATTGTGTTCGAATCAGAGAGTACAGTGAAGTGACTCATCTGTATCTGGGTAATGTATACCCTAAATCAGTCGGAAATTTGTTAATTTAACAAAGCCATGTCTTGTCAGATATGCGTTTTTTTAACTAGAATAATCTAAAGAAGTAATGAAGGTTGTAAGATGATTTGCTATAATGTTATTGGCTTTGGATTCTGTTTTATTAGTATGCGGACTGTGTTTAACATAGAGATCCGTAACAATCATCATCTCAAATAGTTTAATAATTCACCTTTTCCACATAAATGTACATTAAGTGTTGTGTAAAAACATACGTACTTAACAATTATATGTAGGGCCTTTCCTCAGTTGTGTACTTATTCAATCATACGTTTAGCTATCAACTGATGATGATGCTCAGACCAACCAATGACATCTCAGCTGTGGCAGAAACAAAAAAAAAAGCGAGAACTGAATCTGCATCTCCGTACCTCTAGAATTTGGGGCTTTCCAACCGTCCAGGGGGAGGAAAACGCCGTCCCATTGCGGTTAAAAGTCATTTATAGCTCTACATTAGTTCGGTCGTTTTCAGTCTTCGCCAGAGTGAGAAAACACATAGGCACCTGTGGAATGGAAGAGCAGCAGAACGATGCGCTCCTGGAGCGCTCATCCAGCTCCGAAGCAATGACTTCACCAAGGTGAGAAACGCTACCTCAGCCCTCAAACAGTGCCGAGCAGGTTCTTCTGCGTACGCTTCAACACATTCTGAGGCAACTTAACGAATGCGTTCGATGAAACGAATAATTTGGTCTCCTAATGGCCTAAAATCTATAAGATACGTGCTCTATAGAATTTTGTACATAAAATCCAGTTTAATTTAACCCATTAGTTGTTTGCATATGTACAAATGTGTACATATATCTAATCAACTAGAGAATGCCATTTAAGTGTAATCTTTTAAAAGTTGTTTTAAACGACAAACTTTGTGTGACTTTCTGACGTTAGGAAGTTAAATGTGCTTTGAACAAGAAAGTAATTTTAAACACAATGTATTTTTTAATTATTATTTTTTAATTATGTTCTTTAGACTGTACATTTTTTTTCAATTCCGTTCCTATTTTTCAATAGGAATCCAGTTCTACCTAGCAATATGTGACGTCAGACCGGGACATATTAGCAATTGTCCTCGGACATAAGGCAATAAAGGGGCCGATAATATAGATGAATAATTACCTTTTTTAAGGGATTTTTTGTTTTGGTACTAGGCTTTCTAGTTTCTCGTTTCTGGCTGTCCTTCATATCTTATTCCTTTTTCGTTTGAACTGAAATCACTGTGCCATTATTGCGACACTTGTGTACTGCAGCATTCGGCGTATCAGTGACTTTGTTTCAGTTAAACTTCTAGGTTTTGGTTTATGGCAGTTTGACTAAAACAATTAATTAGTATGTTAAACTGATTAGTGAATATCAATCAGTCAGATAACAGCAAATCATTTATTACATACGACCAAACGAATAACATAAATCAGTAGGAAATATATAAATAGTAAAAATATTTATTATAGGGCATTTTAAAACAAATGTAGGTAGTGTTTTAAATCATGAAGAAATCAATGTGAAGAAAATGTTTAAATGATGAATACATTTAAATGATTCAAAAGACAAAATTGCAATAAAAATTTAAAAGAATAAAACAGACAAAGCACTATATATAATAACTGGATGCAAAAGGCCCAATCAGAAAGGAGCCTTTGCAACAAGCATTATTTTTGCTTATGCACATTCAATAATCTAAAAATAGTAATTTAAATGTTTTTGCTATTGTGTCGTCCCCCCCCCCCGAGTCTTGGTTCCTCTCAAGGTTCCTTCCTCATGCTCTAGGGAGGTTTTCCTTGCCACTGTCACCTTTGACTTACTCACTGGGGGCTTGGACTCGGACTCGGACATCCGTAAAGCTGCTTTATGACAACGTTGTAAAAAGTGCTACTGACTAAATCACTGAGAACAACTTCAGTCTAGAAACCTGAAAAAACATATTTCCATATATCAAAAGTTAAAGTTCTCTTTCTCTTTGTTCCCTTGTCATCTGTACAGAAACCCCAATGCCAAGGCGTTCAAGGTGGCAGGTCTGACTGTGCTGGCCTGCCTCCTGCTGGCTGGGCAGGCTATTACCGCCTACTTTGTCCTTGGCCAGAGAGAGCACATCACTGCACTGGAGACGGGACAGGAGAACCTGAAGAAGGAGCTCACCCGCAGAGTCTCGGGTAAGGGGAGAAGCAAGGAGGACATTTAAATATTAGCAAGCAGCTGATCACAGAGGAGGAGGCGCATAAGGCGATAGAGGAAAAGAATAACGTAAAAGGCTCCTTTCTGATTGGGCCTTTTGCATCCTTCCTTCAGGTGCCCCTAAGGCGATGCACGTCCCCATGAACAGCATGCCCCTGCTTAAAAGCCTGACAGATGACGATGACAGCGCCCCCAAAGAGACGGTACCTCTCACGGTGAGAGCCGCACTACAGTAACCATAGTAACAGATGTTGGACACATCCAAAACTGGCCAGATGCACTTGACAGATCATTCATCACTATATAGAACATGGATTGTATTAGATACCATTGTACAGTTATTGCCAACTTGCTGTTGATCGCGTTCATGTTTTGTTCGGCCAGAAAGTGCAGTCGACCAGCTTCCAGAGGGAGGGAAGTGGCCTCATTTATGGTACAGTAAAAAAATATTACTTTACATAATTACATCATTGTTAATTGATAACAAGTCATTTCCTTCATGATTTTCTCTTCACAATGTGAAATTTGCGAATGCCTGTGATTTTACAATGATATTTTCAAGTGAAAGAAAGGGCCCGTGTTTGGGTGGTAAGTGGTCTTAAGTTAGTGGACTGAAGTAGGTGTGTTGTGGGAAGGTTCCAGACTGGCTCCCAGGAAGATGGCACTGCCCATGAACAGCCTGCCCCTGACAATGGACTTATCCGATGACAAGGTTGAGGATGAGAAAACTGATGTTCCCAGTAAGACACACGACACACACACATGCGCAGCAGAATGTTCCACGTTTCCTAGAACTCCCCCTCAACCATGTTGTCCTCCCGTCCCGCGCAGTGTCGCTGGTGGAGACTCGGTGTAAGGTGATGTTTGAGAAGGGAGTGAAGCCGGGCTTCTTCAAACCCCAGTGCGATGAGCAGGGCAACTACCTGCCCATGCAGTGCTGGCACAGCACAGGCTTCTGCTGGTGCGTGGACAAGGACGGCAACGAGATCCCCGACACCCTGCAGCGCGGCCGCCCAGACTGTGGAGCGAGTACGTACACGAGGACAGGAGGAACACCAGCGTCGTGCAGTGGCAGAGCCAGCGTTAGGGCGGCCATGATCACGTTCGCTTCATTATGATGCGCCAATATGATGCGTCATTATGATGCGTCATTATGACCCAGTGAATCTGGGCTGCCCCTGACACTAAAGTTAACTTCATGCTAACGTATTCGCTGCTCATGGTATGAATGAAGCAGTGTAGTCTAAAATCACTGTTTTATTAACGTTTTTAGAAGTTCGGTGACATGCATCCATCTCTTTGATGGATTTGGTTTGTCTCTGATGGGATAGTGATGTCATATGTTAGTGATATTATAGTCACACGATGCGTTAGTGATATGCTTGTCATATGTCTGATGTGTTACTGATATGTTGTCTTTTGCTCTCTGTTCCATGTGCCGTTTGATAATGGATCCACTACAGTCAGTGAGTATCTTAATTACCCAGAATTCCACACATAATCAAACAAATAACCAACTTGTTTAAAAGCATGTAGTGTGTTAGGTCTTCATAGTCTAAGCCAATCTGAGCAATGGTGTATATAGTCAGTGATGATGTTAGGATTTAGAAGAGCATAATTTCTAATCCACATTCTTTTTTTTATTCCAGACTAAATTCAGCACAGTGGAAGACGGACAGCAAGTTCTCTTTCTTAAATAACGAATAAAGACTTCAATAAAGAGACATAAATCTGATCATACTAATTCTTATGAATACATGAATCTGATCGTACCTTCCTGTTATTTCCTGTACCTGACAGCATGATTGAGCCTTAAAGGTGATTTTAATCTTGATTATAACAAATAAATTCACTTAGCATCTCATTCTGTTTGTTCTG
Source organism: Brachyhypopomus occidentalis (assembly GCA_020368025.1). NCBI lineage: Eukaryota > Metazoa > Chordata > Actinopteri > Gymnotiformes > Hypopomidae > Brachyhypopomus > Brachyhypopomus occidentalis. Next base: position 1,291,591 of record JAGXOD010000004.1, on the reverse strand, counting down.
TTTAGGAGAGACAACTGTTACATTATTGAGTGAATGTTATAGAAATATACCCATGCACACACACACACACACAGCTTCTGGGCCTGTTTTCTTTTTAATTAATATGCTATTGCTATAACAATACTGACATATTTTTTGTCTAAATATAAGATATTTTTAGAGATGGATCTTGACAGGTACTTATTCTGAATATTCTGAATGCTTTAAACAGAATGTAATGTACAGACGTATTCTGAAGTCCAATAAACTATAAACTTCCTACTCCACATGTCTTCACTGCTTCTGCATATATATATGTATATAAATTATTCATTTCCCTTTATTGTGTAAGGCACAATATATATGGTAACAGGAAATGAAACAAAATTATATGATACACATAAAATGTAAAATTAAATGTATACATTTTCTACAAATTTTTTAAATCAACACAGGAAGAAAAATAGATTATAAAGTTTTAAAGTCTAAAGACTAGTTGATGATACATGATACAAGTTATGTCTAAAAATGTCCACTAGAGGGAGTGTGCAAAATAAGCATATCCTGCTTTGTAGAAAAAGCCAACTTCGTAGGCTGAATGTAACATCCACTGGGTCCTGCTGCCTGCCGACTGCTGAGCTGACTGATATTACCACCATCTCTCAGAGAGGAACATGAGGGACGTGGGACCTGTAGGTGGTATAAAACATCAGCAAGTTGGAAAGTACCAGCAAGTACTGTGGATTTGGGGAATGTTCTAGAATTACAGAAAATACGTCAATGGGTGACATACTTTCATATCCTGAAATTGCTTCGGTTTTCAACAAGACACAAATACGTTTATCACCAATACTTGTTCATGTTTAGAACGTTACAAAAATAATTATTTGATATCAAAGTGAATGAGATTCAGATAAGCTTTGGAATACACAATAAAGAAATGTGTGGGGCTCTAAAATCTGTAAATGTATTTGATTAATTAGACTACATTTAAACTTCTCTCCAGGAAAACAACATTTCCATTAAAGCTCCATATACAATATCAGTTTTATATCACAATAAATGAACAACCGACACTGAAGTAAGTCATGAGGGCAGTTTATGCCATGAGGGCAATTTAAGTCATGAGGGCAGTTTATGCCATGAGGGCAGTTTAAGTCCTGAGGGCAGTTTAAGCCATGAGGGCAGAAGATGCTACAGCATGTACACACTATGATTTCAACACTGCTGATCATTTGTGATGATGACTGGACCAGCGTACGGTGTTTAAGTCTAAGTTTAAGTTTAAGTTTAAGTGTTTGTAAGTCGCTCTGGATAAGGGCGTCTGCTAAATGCCGTAAATGTAAATGTAAATGTTTAAAGAAACACACGGGCAGCTCAGTATAGTCTGGGTTTGTTAAGAATCATCACAGTACAGTGTAGATCACATTCACATGCATCATCCACTTTAGCTCAGACTGAAGAAAGTGGACACTAGCTGATGAATATTTGATTGGAGTTCAACGCTGTGCACATGCTCAGTGCAGAGCAGGAGAAACCAGGCTACATTCTACCAACATGGACACACACGTAAGTACCAACCAGCCATGTCAATACTTTATTATGTGATATTTTATCCCATAATAAAAACATGCTAAATTTAAAACTTTAACATGGTGTATTCTACCTCTTCTAAGTGCAGAAGGCATTTCACTATGCTTCTAAATTGCAGAAATGAAACTAGGTGATCATTCAGCAAGGGCGTATGGCAAATAGAGAAAGCCTGCCCATCCAAGCAGGGCTGATGGGAGACCCAGTGGCTCCTGTGAAGCAGAGTGTAACTGGACAAAGTGACGGGTCAGTCTGTCTGTGGTTGGGTGCAGGATGGAGCAGATGGAGAATCAGTAATGGAGAGGCCTCTGACCGAGCCGGAGAGGAAGGAAAACACACTAGACCTTCTGAGACAGGAGATGGAGATGCATCTGAAAGGTCAGTCTGTATGTACGTGAGCAGGTTTGAGGGGGTGGGTACGTCATGGTTATGTGGCTGCTGTTGTAATCCTAACCTTCACATAGCAGCGTTGTCACAAAGCCAAGGGTCATAATACTGACACCCACAGATGGAAGAGCCAGTGTGCAAAGAAACCAGGAGAGAGTGGAACGCATCTCAAAGCTCAAAGAAGAACTGCACCGAGAGACGGAGAGGCAGAGGGAAGCTCTCAAACACTCAAATCAGTCAGGATCAGACAATCGCCCAGTACGTGCCTGTATTCCGAAGGGCTTTTATTACATTTTCCTTTGTCAACATTGCAGATTTACATTTACATTTACGGCATTTAGCAGACGCTCTTATCCAGAGTACTATGTGTTCAGTCAGAATATGCATCTCTATCTAGTATAAACAGGTTTAAGTCCAAACTTCTCGAGCTTAAGCACTGCCATAAACACTTGCCAGTGCTGATGCCTAGAAAGAAGACAACTAAATAAATAAATAACGCAGATAAACGTGCATTTTAATCGACAAATTATCAGAGTACATCGTAATGAGTGGTCTGAACAGGCAATGACAAATGAAGTTACCAAAGTAGTTAATTTAGTAATGGTGTTGGATTCTACTCAGGAGATCCGACAACATCGAAATGTCCTGAATGACATTATACCTGACCTCCACCAGGTGGCAGCACGGTCGCACGCGGAGTACTCTTCGCTGCTGGAGCAGAGGAGGAAGCTGAAGGAGGATCACGAGAGAGTTATCCAGGAGGAACTGCTGAAGATGGAGACAGAGTTGCAGGAAGAACCTGTAAAATGCTTGTATTAGTGCTCTACCCTTCCGTGTATGCAGGAAGTACCACAATCCCTGACTCTGAAAATCTATATTCATATATATGTCTGAGATCATCAGCTTCATTCCAACTGTTAGATGTACGAAGTCCTTTCAGAACAGAAGCCCATTTCATCCCTATCTGCCCTAGTTCGCTTCAGTTTGACCTCTCCAGGAAGATGGCTCTGGGCATTCTTCCTGTTCAGAGTCAACACGAAAACCTAAAACAAGCATCAAGCTGACAGAGAACATGGTTTAATGTTGCAAGCTGATACGCATGGCACACTTGAACAGCACACAGCGCTGTGCTGACCTTTAACATCCACCAGGGGGCACTGCTGTACAAGTCTGAATATTTGCTCACATTTATAGTTTTTGCTGTGGATCTCTGCTGAGTCCCACTTGGCGTCTATGTGCCCGCGGCAGGCAGATGGGGTGGAGGGGGAGGTGATGTACCTGAACAGGGAGAGGCGGATCCTGGTGCTGCAGGTGGAGGCCTTGCGCAGGGAGAGTCATCAGGCTGAAGCAGGCCTGGAAGCCCAGCACAAACTCCACCAACAGGAAATGAACCATCTCCGCGAGGAGAGCCTACAGGTGAGCCGCTCTCTGCAGACAGCTTTGCACGTACACTTTTACGCCTCACGCTTACATACAAAACAAGTGCATTTTATCAGTGTTATACCAATGGAAAATCTGTGTTATACATGTGGATTCATCGGCTCACCCTCTTTGGACACTCAGGTCTTCCGCGTGTACCGGCAAGTCCTGGAGCAGCAGAAGCAGGTCTCGGAGGGCAGGTACAGGAGTCTGCTCCTGGAGAGCATCCAGGACGCCGTGCATCTCTCCACCCAAAACCAGCAGCTAACAGCCGACAACAAACAGCTCCGCAAAGGTGACCAGCTTCATCCCTGAAAGCTCTCGGTCCCTTTAGGGGGAGCTGGTAACTTACAACAAAACAATAACTTAGCTTGTTTGTTCTAACAAACCCCAATAAGGTTTCACTGGATTTATAGCAAGTGATTCAGGTGTGACGTACACGTTAATGAAAAGTGCTTAAGGGGTGAAATGCTCATATTGGATTTTCAGTGCCTGAAACTCCATCTAATTCACTGCAATGACCATGTCTGTAAATTGTCCGATTTAAACACATATGGATAAATTTCATGCTGTTTAGGCATGTGAGAAATATAAGAAATGCATCATGGCTATAAGAGGCTAAAGCCCTTAGTGCCATGCGACTTCCTGTAGTGGCAAACAAGATCCAGGTCATGAAAGCGAACCATCACCTCATTGGCTCCTGACACCCCAGGTATCACAGCGTCTTCATGCTTTACCTTCTCATAGCTTTGGCTGAGCTGAAGGCCCAGTGTGACCCAGTACAGGCCCAGTATGACCACAAGAGCAAGGAGTGAAGGACACGCCCACAAGATGGCTGCAGGGCCAATTCCTGAAGTTACTCAAGTTAGCAATACTTGAGTGCATAAATGTTTAGGCATACATTAACAGTGAGAACACAAGGACATACAATTTAGAGTCGTGCAGTTAAATGTTCAAAAAAAGCCACAGAAATAAACATTATATCTTTTATTTGCACATTTCATCCATAAATACTTTCAATATCTGCACTATGAATAATTTTAACATGATAAAAATGAGATGAAACTCAGGAAGAAATTCTTTACGTCTTGATATTAATAGATCGCTAATTGTCTTACATTTTAAAAACAAAAGATATTAAAATTACCATCATCAATTTAGTCTGTTTTTCATTATTTCTTTTAAATGCGTGTATCAGCATAGGAAGTAGCATTCAAAGAAAAACACACTTATTCAAAAAGAAACTTTATGGGCTGTGCTGTGTCTCAAATGGCATCGTTTTGACTCTGTCAGTTACCTGTAATACAGGTGCACAGCCACTCCGATCAACAACACAGGCAAAAGGAAAAGGGGCGTGAGCTGCAATCCCAGGAGCCCCCAGGACAGAACGCTATTGACCAGCATGGCAGAGGAGATGACAAAAAGACGTGTGATTCCTGTTCCATGCTTCATTACCACCGACATCAGCAGGCCGTTAGCAGCCTGTCCGGCCACTATAACCCACACCACTCCAGAATAGCCTTCCAGAAACACCTGCTGTCCGCTGCTGCTGTAAACATGCGATGCCAAATTTATCCCCACGCCGAATATGTACAGGAATGAGTTCTGCAGGCTCAGGGGCAGACGCTGGGTTTTCAGCACTCTCTCAGTGTAGGCCGCTGCCAGCCCCGACACGAAGCAGTACGCAAGTACCATCAGCAGGCCCCAAGCAGTGATGTGAACGTCACGCCTGGAAGGCTCCCCACCCCCATCCGGGTCGGCCCAATCCAGACTGCTGTAGCTGTGACACAGCCCAGCCGCCGTGAGAAACCCCAAGGCCAGCCATTGTGTGGGCCTCAGTCTCCTCCCCAGGCAGGTGGTGTAGAGCAGCGCCGTGGAGGCGATTTTCAGGTTGCTGAGCACTTGGAAGGAACTGGGGTCCATGTAGGCCTGCATAGACACCACCAGGTTGTTGTTAAAGGCGTAGAGCAGTGCGGGCACAGCATACGGCGCAGCGGCGACCCACGACCCCGAGCTCCAGAGGGCACGGATGTTTCCGGCGGCCAGAGCAGCACAGAGGGAGAGAAGCAGCTTGATGGACTCTATGAGAACGACGCAGGAGGAGGGGCTGAAGGGAACGCGGCCACCCGTTGTAGTGAGGGCGATGAGGGGGGCGTGAGAGCCGTAGATGAGGACCAGGAGCGCCAGCAGAACAGCCCAGCTAGCCCTGTGGAGCCACCGTCTACTGTGTCGAGGGTCCGTTCCACCAGAACCGACATTCTCTATGACAATCATCCTCTAAAAGTCAAAACAGTGGCTACGCTGCACTGCAATCAGACCCAGACGGAGGTCAACACCAAGAATCTTCCCCCGCAGTGTTTTAATTGATTGCCTCTGCATTTGATAAATACTGGTTCATATAGCAGTGTACCTATGATAAATAATTTAGAGTATCAATATTCTTAAGGCAAGCAGACAGATCCCTGAAGAACACTTTTGAGCACAAATTACCTAACAAACTAATAACAATAACTCAAAACTATGTTATGGTCAAGACTACAGCACAGTTTCCAATAGAGATGATATATGACAAAGTAGCAACTACATTAATAAAACCCTCATCACTATTCTACTCTGTCTTTCGTGCCCCATTTCTCAATCAGACTCCAAATCCACTCGTTCTTTGTCAACACTTATTACATCAGCGTTCAAGGGAAGCAGCAGCAGGAACGGAGCTCAGATATGGAGTTGTGCTGCTACACCACTAGCAGCAACCACATCTGTTCATCTTCAACTGGGTTTCTATTCAGATGCCTGCAAAGTTTCCTCTCTCCTCTAGAACTCTGTTAATTACCGGGACCTTTCTTTAGAGAGTTCATATAGTCCTTTATGGTCTTTTCAATATTAGGCACCTGATAGTTCTGTGCAACATAGATGCCTGTGAGGGTTCCCAGGGCAACCCCCAAAACTGCAGAGGAGCGTAGCCTGGCAACCACATAGCCAGCCAGGAATCCCTTCAGGAAAGGAGAGCCCAACAGTGAGCCGCCCTGGGGGATAGAAACCATTCACCGTCAATACAACTCCAGTCAAACTCGTAACGCAATTCCTTTCATATGTGCTACAATAGGACCTTTATTTAAAACCTTTTAAATAACACGCCATTTCATTTACAAGCATATCAAATCCGTAAAAGCCTTTAAAGTACTGGAAACAAGAAACGAGATTGTGTGGCTATTCACAAGTCCAGCAGTACCTGCGGTATCCCAGCTTGCACTTCGCTTTCAACTCGTTTCTGGATATCTTCCAGTTGGTCTTTGAGCTGAGAGAGGTTCTTTAGCTGACTCAAGGGGTCCTACAAAACAAACAAACAAACAAACATGCCCTGTACACGTTGATGGGAGGCCTAACCTTCAGCCAGCAGAACAGTCAGAACCCTAACTAGCTTGCGCTAGCCAAACACATTTTTAAAGTAACTTATCCTAGCTAGCATTTCTTAGCAAAGAAACGTCACCCACGTTAAACATAAAATGACACTGAGAAATTTAAATATTGATAAGCAAACTAAAGTTAACTAGTTAGCTGGCTAGCTAGCAAGCAGAGCTCGGTGTTTGTGTTCACGATTTTCCCACACACAAAGTAGTGATATTGTTAACATGCCATAAATGTGAAGTTAGCCTCAATGACTAGTGATCATATACATTTTATTTGGGAGACAGAAACACTTACTTGTGTATTAACCGTAAACTAGGCACTTCAACTTTTCACTCACCTTGTCATTCGCCATTCTTCCTCATGTAACTAGCGATAATGACGATTACATCTGCGTTCATCTCATTTAGTCTTGGTATTATGCGATGGGTACACAACTACTTATGCCTGGCTTCTTTGCGTTGGGGGATGGGGTGGGGTGAGGAGCGATATAATTTTGTATATATTCCTGCAGTTAGGTAGCAGAAATCCTTCAGTTTAATACATAATATTGTTTCTGCTTAAATTATTAGCGGGTTCACAAGCTGAGTGCATGATTAAAGTAATTGAGTATTGTACGGGCCACTATTATCGCTACGAAGCATGTTAACGTCCAACTAAAGCACCCGTAAAAACAACAAGTTGTCGCATATCATTCACGAAATTAAAAAAAGTATATATATATTAATATCATTTTCCATTTAGTTTTCCGTTTAATGTTGCATACTACGAACAAAACTCTTCACGTGTTTAAAACCTCGAATTCGATTGGCTTTTATTTATTCATCGCTTCAGGGGATTGGTTGTAGACCTTAGCAACAGTGCGCCATTTTTAGGGCGCGCAGGAGAGGAAAGATCCATAAAAGCGTCTTTCTTCTTCAAAACCCAGTCTTGCGTTAGACAAACCATTTCCTGATGCAGAAGGATTCCGACGACGGAACATTTCATCACGTTTAATATGTAATCCGAAAGATTTTAGAAGGATCCGTAAGGCGATAGAGGTAAGGTTGCAACAAGACAGGCGCTCATTGGACAACTCGTGGCGCTTGGACTCAGTATGGAGACTTACCAATAATCGACATGACTCTCACGGGTGGGATATATTTGTGAACAGGCACTCCGATTGCATACCAGTTTGGCACAGCTTATAATCAGAGAAGGAATGAGTTCCTGCGATGCGTAAAAGTTAAGATCGGAAAAATCCTTTTCTGCTACAAAACAGACTATTTAGAGGTCTTTAGGTGATGGTTTTCAAGGGCGGTGACACGCATTTTTGTGTCACGTTGTCAATCCGTTGCTGGCTGTTTTGTGTCACCGTTAAGACTACAAAAAGTGTTTATGGACTCGTTTCGTTCCGTTTCAGCAGAGGGCTGTAACCCATGTTCCATTTCACTTTGTTAAAATGTCACCTGGCGCATTTGTAAATAACAGTCTAAATAAACAGTCTCAACTCATGTGAATGAAGAGATATCAATAATATACATTCTATGCAATGTGTTGACACGAAGCTAAATAATTTTGAATTCATATATTTGCCAACAAACCTTTGTTATTAACATATTTTCTGGGGTATAAGCATCTGGGGTAATGAACTGCAGTGCAGGGAAACCGGTAAAGAGGGTAAGAAGACCCTTTTTATCACAGCTCTGCCACCCCTGCCTAAAGACTGGGTGTTGTACTGGATCAGCTGATTTAGTTTTGTGTAGCACGTGGACTGAGAGCTGGAACTGAGGACCACTGAACTGGACTCTTACATTACTGTCTATCGCCCTTGCAGGTTCACAAAAATATGCGTCCTAGTACTCGTATACCTACAGGAAGCGCTGATGTGTTGCGTCTAAACTAATGGGAATGCTCTAGCGTTTAAGTGTAATCCACATCACGTGTTGGGAGTCACCGTTTCTCCCCTTCCCTCTGAGCGGCTGCTGTTGTGTTTGTTCAGAGTCATCCCGGTGATGGAGGCCATATATGAGGAGGCGGAGGTGAGGGTGATGGAGGAGGTGGAGAGTTGTTGCACGCTAGTCGACCTCCCTCCACCAAAGAAGAAGAAACGAAGCAAAGGTGGCGGCGACCACACGGACAAACCAAAGAAGCCAAGGTAACGAACCGGTCCTGACCGGTCAGCTTTACGGGACACACCAGGGGACACTGCCCACCTGCTGTACTACAGTGTCAATGAGCCCGTGTCTCCTGCTGTACTACAGTGTCAATGAGCCCGTGTCTCCTGCTGTACTACAGTGTCAATGAGCCCGTGTCTCCTGCTGTACTACAGTGTCAATGAGCCCGTGTCTCCTGCTGTACTACAGTGTCAATGAGCCCGTGTCTCCTGCTGTACTACAGTGTCAATGAGCCCGTGTCTCCTGCTGTACTACAGTGCCAATGAGCCCGTGTCTCCTGCTGTACTACAGTGTCAATGAGCCCGTGTCTCCTGCTGTACTACAGTGTCAATGAGCCCGTGTCTCCTGCTGTACTACAGTGCCAATGAGCCCGTGTCTCCTGCTGTGCTACAGTGCCAATGAGACTGTGTCTCCTGTAGGTCTGCATACCTGCTGTACTACTTTGATGTCCATCAGAGTCTGCAGCAGGAGCATCCAGACATGCCCCAGTCTGAGATCAACAAGCGCATCAGCGACAGCTGGAAGAGACTCAATGTGGCAGATAAGGGATTTTACCTGGAGAGGGCCCGGATGGAGAAGGATGGCCTGGATCCCGTAAGTTGCAGCTATTTGAGTGCGGACAAATCCAGACTAAAGGTCTTGAATCTTGTATCTGATTCGTCCTCATAACAGAGCTTCCAGTCTGCGGTTTCTTCCCGAGATGTCCCGGGCTTCCGCAAAATCCTCCCGAGGACCAACTACGTTCTCCTGCCGAAGACTTCTTTGGATGACGAGAGGCCAGGGGCCTCCGTTGAAGTGTGCATGGAGGATGGAGTGGAGTCTGCTGAGGAGGAATCCCCCAAGGCCTTCTGCCCAGGAAGGCCTGGTGTCCCCCTTGACCCTGGGCAGTGAGGTGGAGCTGGTGGAGCAGTGTGTGGGCGTGGGGGACGACACAGCCATGTCTCTGAGCAGGTCCACAGCCTTTCAAAGGCTTTTCCCTCAGTGTTCCTCAGCCTCGGCCAGAAGACTTCCTGCTTTTGTGCAGGATCGCCACCAATGCACCACTCTGCTGGTGAAGGAGGAGGAGGCCAGAGCAGTGGGCGAGGCTTATGGTGGTGTTGGCATGGCAGTAGAGGGGCTTGAGGGCGGGGCTGTGTTGCCACAGGTCAAGACAGATGCCACTCAACTGGTTGCCATCATACCTAGTCATGTAAGAACAGCTTAACCTCTTGGCCTGTTGGTTGTTGGCACTTTACCCAACCTCCCATTCCATACATACATACGCTGCAGCATGAACGTCTAGCTAAATACTTAGCAACACAAATTCTACAGAGGTATCAAAAAATATTTTATCTTATATGAAAAGGTAAAATTTTCCACAGAATTCGCCTGTAGTATAATAATATATACCTGGACAATCTTTTCCAAATTGTACTTCACCTGTTTCCAACACACCTTCATATGAGATTTTTTTTAATCTGTTATTCACTATTGCACATTATATATATATAATATATATATATATATATATATATATATATATATTATATTTTAAGTTTTGTGCTGTACTTAGTCACCTGCCAGCAATGAATTCTTTGACTTTTTCATTGTTTAGGAGCTGCTGGAGAATAAAGTCCTCCCCACATCCGGTCCAGTCATGATGCTTCCCGTGATGAGCCGTGTGAGGGCGGAGACCAAACCCTCCTTCAAGCTGGTCAGCATCGCTCACATGCCCAGCAGAACGGCACCGGCCCACTGCCCGTATCGAACGGGCCCTTTTAAGCCGTTGTGATACTGCACGTGTGTTGATGCTGTTGACGAACCTTCGTTCGTTTATATAAATTTTGTTTCTCGTAGTCCATAAAGTACACGCGGAGGGGGCGCGGCAGTTGCACCACCCCGGGCTGCTCGTTCACGTACGTGACCCGCCACAAACCGCCCCAGTGTCCAGACTGCGGTCAGCACCTCGGGGGCAAGTGGGTGGCACCGGTAAGTCACGCCGCTCACGTGTACTTCCTGTTCTAAGTCCATGTGAAACCTGCCACCATGTACTACACCGTAATAACATATTTTGTTCTAAATATAACATGTATGCATGATTTTAATGTTGTTAACCATTATGTTAATATTGTTAACTGTTATGTATTATGTAATACTGCCCAGTGCAGCTGACATGTGTATGAATTACAGGTGGTGAAAGGAGTACCTGCTTCAGCACCATCTCCAAGGAAACGGGAGAAGGGTCAGGATGACGGTGTCTGTCCTGCTGCAGCGCCCTCTGAAATGGCAACTCGGGACACTGTCCTGCCATTTGCCACCGACGCAGGACACGGAGAGGCTACTGAAAACACGACGGAGAAGGCAGCAGTTCAGGATGTCAGTCCTGCAGGACGGAGTGGAGCGGGACCGTCCCGCGCCCTGAAGCGCACACGCCGGAAGAGGGAAAAGATGGATGCAGTTACAGCCCATCAACCAGCAGATGGCGCCCTCATCAACAATTCAGAAGCCTCTCAGTGTACTGAATCAGCTGTCATGTGAGCAAACGAAGTAGTTTATTATAAACGAATTTATTATTTTAATTATAAACAAAAGTTTTTTTTTTCTGGTGTTATGTTAAGTGCACAGTTGATATTTTCTAACAGTAGGTGTTGTGAGGCGCCTGGTGTTCTGCACGTGTGTAATGTAAGTGTGTACAGTGCTGGAACTGTGTCACTCTGAGGGTGTGTGTGTGTGTGTGTGTGTGTGTGAACAGAGGGGTAAGCAGCACTCGTGTCCGGGTCATCGGGAAAGACAAGAGCATCACCAGCGGTCAGAAACGCCGCGTGCGTGCCATCCTCCCTGCTCCCAGCTCTCCCAGTAAGACCCTCCCACTAAACGGCGTCCACATCCTACACAGGCGCAGTGCCGTATGGAGATGATAACAAACAATATTAATGATCAGACCTTTCACAAACCCAACGACGCTTGGGTTTAACTTTTTTTTTTTTTTTAAGTAAGCATAGGGAGAGAGATTAGAAAAGTTTTAAGCAAGAAGTGATGGAGAGACTAACTGGCTCGGTGATTGTGTGTGTGTGTGTGTGTGTGTGTGTGTGTGCGTGCATGCATATATGTGTGTGTGTGTGTGTGTGTGTGTGTGTGTGTGTGTGTGTGTGTGTGTGTGTGCGTGCGCATGCATATATGTGTGTGTGTGTGTGTGTGTGTGCGTGCGCATGCATATATGTGTGTGTGTGTGTGTGTGTGGAGGGCAGATCCTGCTAGGTTGGGCCCCAGTCTGGGATGTGATGGGTATTGTGCTGACTGTTGTGTCTCTCACAGGCGTCTTCCAGTGGATCACAGTGCCTCCCAACAAAAGCAAACGAGATGCCAAAGTGACCAGCAGAACAGGTAGTTTACATACTTACATACTACAGGTAGTTTACATACTTACATACCACAGGTAGTTTACATACTTACATACCACAGGTAGTTTACATACTTACATACCACAGGTAGTTTACATACTTACATACCACAGGTAGTTTACATACTTGCATACCACATGTAGTTTACATACTTACATACTACAGGTAGTTTACATACTTACATACCACAGGTAGTTTACATACTTACATACCACATGTAGTTTACATACTTGCATACCACATGTAGTTTACATACTTACATACTACAGGTAGTTTACATACTTTTACATGCCGTCCATCTTGTTGAACGTCATTGCTTGGTGAATTAAGTATATTAAATTATCATCTGTAAACTGTGCTGTACCTGCTGTGTTGGTTTGTGCAGGGAAGCCTTCCGCTGAGAGGACTCTGGGTCTTAAGCCCAGCACCCTGAAGCAGCTCGGCCACTCCGTGCCCCCCAGTTCCTCAGAGCAGGTGAGGCCACGCCCAGTTGAGGGAGGCCACGCCCACGCGAGAGTGGCCATGCCCTCGTTCACCTTAGACAGTCTGAGAGGGGGCGGTTCCGTTCTGGCCCTGCTGCTCCCCTCTGACAGGGATCTGTGCTCTGCACTCACCTCCTGCTCTGCTGTGTTTTAGAAACCGACAGCAATCAATAGCAACCAGTACATAGTGACGGAGAGCGGAGTGAAGATCCTGTCCATGTTGCCTTTCAAACAGAACTCCAGCTCCTCTCTGGTTAGTGCCTCGGGCCTCTCGCGGTGCTTTAATGAACCCTATTACAACAGTACGGCTATGGCAGTTACCTTGGCAACAGCATCGTGAACTGACTTTGAATTTTAAGCAATACACAGAGTGTGTAAGTTGACGTTTTGGCTCTCCTCGCTGACCTGCTTGTCTTTGCCAGGCTCTGGGCTTGTCCACAGCGCGGGGCAGGGGCAGATGTAAGAACCCCTCCTGTGATTACGTCTACAAGAACAGGCACAAGCCGGCCTTCTGCCCCAGCTGCGGCTGTGAGCTCTCCAGCAAGCCATCCAAGAGCAGCAACACGGCGGTGAGCAGAGCGGCCGCACACACACACACACACACACACACACACACACACACACACACACACACACACACATGCTGAGCAGAGGTGTGGACTAGCCCCGCTCTGACCCCTGCTCCCCTCCACAGATGGCCCTGGAGGCGGGTGGAGGCTCGGCGGCCCTGCTGGACGTAGCGCAGGGCCTGACGGCAGCCCAGCGGGAGGTGCAGCACCAGACCACGGTGGCTTTGCTCCGCCACAGCCTGCACTTCCCTGAGAGCGAGGCGGAGCTACAGGACACGCTGGGCCTCGTACGGCGCCTCAACCGCGCGCAGGGCCCCCGCCACGCCGGCGGGGAGGAGCCGCTACATAGGGGGGAGGAGCCGCTACGTAGGGGGGAGGAGCCGGAGGAGCAGCAGGAGGAGGAGTCCGTTTGTGACGGGTGGCCAAATTTCTACGAACCTCCGGCCACCCATTGCAGTCTGTGCCATTATCCACTGTACAGAGGAGGAGAAGGGTGAGAGGGACAGTATTCACCAAGCCCACAAACCCTTACACACCCTTACACGCACCTCACACACACACCTTACACACACACCTTACACGCACCTTACACGCACCTTACACAAACCCTACACTTTCCTCAGGGTGAATTTTAATGTTCCATTTTCTAGTTTTGAAAAGTGCTGTAATTTTGGCTAAAGTACTTGAAAATGCTTGAAATTATAACTGAATTTTGTTTCACAACCTATAGCTGTCTGACTGAATAGTTTCAGTAGCTTGTATTAAGTTACAAATACAAGCAAGAAATGTACTGCCTCTTATACTTCCAGTGTGAAACTTGAGAGAAAGTTAAAATAAACTACCATTAAATAAAATATATGCTATATGGAGCAAACCCTAACCAAGCAAGCTAGCTAGCCAGCTTAATACGCCAACAAGCATATGTAATATGCACTCTTATTCTTCTGCTATTACCAAACATGGTAACATATCTTTTAGTATGATGAAAAGTGAATGAATCATTTTGAGTATGTGTGTATTTTTTATAAATATGTAATTTACTATAACTGTAAGTTAAGGTGCTGGAACATTTTGAAAATGGATATTGCTTCAATATTCAAATATTCATGTTGCCTTTACACACATCCTTACATATACTCTCATACACACCTTACATACACCTTACACACACCTTACATATACTCATACACACCTTACACACACCTTACACAAACATACACACTTACAAACCTACACTCACGAACATACAAGCACACGCTTACACATGCTCACACACACCCACACCTTACACACATGTAGACACTGTGTAGACTTACTGTGTGTGTGTGTGTGTGTGTGTGTGTGTGTGTGTGTGTAGTTGTTCAGTAGCAGGGCAGCAGCAGTGCTGGTTAGTGACTGAGTCCCTGCTTCAGCCAGTATCTCTGCAGTTGAAGATATGTCTGAACGTGCACTGCTTGGCTGTGCACAGCTTCATCGACTTACATCCAGGTACACTCACACACACACACACACACACACACATCTACCTATTCATGTACAGCAAAAACACACACACACACACACATATATTCATCTCCTTTAACTGAGCAACGGACGTGTGTGTTTGTGTGTCTAAGGTCTGTTTAATGTGGGCAACCAGCTGCTGGTGAGTCTGGACCTGTTCTTTAAGATCCGCTCTCAGATCAGACTGGGCCAGGAGCCTTCACTCACGGCCCACACCATCCTCAGCAGTACACACACTCCAGCAGGTACTGCGGCGTCCTCCCCCCCACACACACACAGCACTGTGGCCCTTATCCTCAGGGCTTAGGTTTTCAGTTATCTTTTAATTATGTAAGATGAGGTTTATGCTGTTTTTGTTTACATACAGCGAATACTGCAGTGGGAAGTGTTTACTATAAAGTTTTTTTCTATCAGTTAGATTCTAATTCTCACTTTATCTTGTATGAAAACAAATTGTTCTGTCCCTGCTTCCTCCCCCCTTCTGCCCCCCTCTTCTGCCCTCCCCTCCTCACTCCCTGTCCCAGGTTGCACCCTGAGCCCAGAGGAGCTGGCTCACGTCCAGGAGCTGCTGTGTAGCGGTTACTGGGCGTTCGAGTGTCTGACGGTGCGCGACTACAACGACATGATCTGTGGCGTCTGCGGCATTGCCCCCAAACTGGAGATCGCACAGCGCTGCACCAGCACCGTGCTGCAGCTCAGAAACGTGGAGGTACGAGAAGGTCCTCCTCCACCCACGCAGGCCCCCACCCAAACACACGGGCGCAGCACAGGTCCACGGTGATGGACGAGCTCGTCTCTCTCTGTGCAGTTCACGTGGCCGGAGTTCCAGGCGTCGGAGGAGGTGCAGATGGAGGAGTTCTGGCTGGCGATGGAAGGTGAAGCTCTGGAGCAGGCAGCCTTCCCCTCCAATGTCTCCATCACCCGCTTCGACGCCTCCATCATCGCTCCGTTCTTCCCCCCACTGATGAGGAGCGCCGTGGTCATCAACACCGAGAAGGACAAGATTGCTACGGAGACACCGCACGCAGGTGAAATGGCGGAGTCTGCTCTCTGTGCATGTCGAGGTGTGAGCACGGCGTGAGCACGGCGTGAGCACTGTGTGTGAACGTGTGCTGCCTGTGTCAGGAGACGCGTCAGTGCTGATGCGTCTGATCCATGACGGTCAGCTGAGGCCTGAGCAGATGGACCAGCACAGTGAGGAGGAGCTCCGGAACATTCTGGAGCAGTGTGGAACGCCTTCAGCACCTTACAGCAGCAAGGTACAGCACAACAGCACACACACACTGGTACAGCCACACACACACACTGGTACAGCCACTGGTACAGCACACACACACACACACACACTGGTACAGCCACTGGTACAGCACACACACACACACACACACTGGTACAGCCACACACACACACTGGTACAGCCACTGGTACAGCACACACACACACACACACACTGGTACAGCCACACACACACACTGGTACAGCCACTGGTACAGCACACACACACACACACACACTGGTACAGCCACACACACACACAGGTACAGCCACTGGTACAGCACACACACACACACACACACACACTGGTACAGCCACACACACACACAGGTACAGCCACTGGTACAGCACACACACACACTGGTACAGCCACACACACACACTGGTACAGCCACTGGTACAGCACACACACACACACACTGGTACAGCCACTGGTACAGCACACACACACACACACACACTGGTACAGCCACACACACACACACACACACTGGTACAGCCACTGGTACAGCACACACACACTGGTACAAACACACACTGATACAAGCATACACACTCAGAAATATATATACATTCACAAGCATACACACACACACACACTGGTACAAGCATACACACACACGCACACTCAGAAATATACATATATTCACACACACACACACACACACACACACACTGGTACAAGCATACACACACGCACACTCAGAAATATACATATATTCACAACCACACACACGTGTACACACACTGCTCTATATAATAGCAGTTGTTGCAGACATTATAGTGTTGCAGCAGTATTGAGGGGGAAATGGCGCTTTAAGAAGTTGTGTGTTTCCTTATCGCAGGACGAGCTGATGGTGTCTGTGTGTTTGCTCTATACGCAAATACAAAATGGCCTCTCAACTGCCCCACAGCCCCCCTGCCACCTCACCGCAGGCAAACTCAGCAAGGTGTGCCCTCACCAGGTAAACACCCGCCCCGCCCCTCCGTCCTGCCAGCCAACCGCTGTGCAGTCTGAACGAAGCAGCTCTGTGACTGGTCACTGCAGCAGTCAAGTCAAGCGTTCAAGCCTCTAGCTTAAGATGTGTTTCCGTCTGCGGTTTTCTATAAACGCTGATCCTGGGACAGTTCACATTTATTATAAACGCCACTGACTGCTTCCTGCTCGCGTCCCTACATTCTTAGCCACTTATTTTGGACGTGGGTAAGAAATGAAGATGTTCAGTCGCCTGTTGTGAAACGACACGTGGAAAACGAACCCTGTGCTCGCGCCGCAGGTGGTGTGTGGCTCCAAGTACCTGGTGCGTGGAGAGAGCGCGCGAGATCACGTGGACCTGCTGCTGTCCTCACGCTTCTGGCCCCCCGTGTACGTGGCGGACTGCGGCCACCAGGTGGCGCTGTGCGCGGAGGCGCTCTACCCTGAGCTGGCGTCCCAGATGTGGGGGAGGAGGCAGGGCTGCTTCTCGGATCCAGAGGCGGCGGCAGAGGTCAGTACGTCGCGTGGTGGAGGTCGGGGTTTGCCGGGAGCTCCTGTCCTCGCGTTCGTGGCTGCTGTCTGGGACGTTTTTGCTTGCGCTCATGTGCTGCTGTCCGTCAGGTAAAGGCCCCCAGATATGTAAACGGGGTGGCTAGAGTGAATTAGAGGTGCCTGGAGGTCTGGAGGTGCCTATTCTGAGTAGTGTTCTGAGCAGCCACCGCTCACTTCCTCACAGCGTCTCTGTGCTCCATGACTCAGAGTCTGAGGAACTTCTCTTTTTTTATTCATTTATTTTTGGTCACTGTTCCTTCATGTCCTATTAACAGGACAACAGCCAAGCATTGCTTATAAATGTAACTACATTTATTATTTTGATTGGCTAACGAGATCTTAAGCTTTTAATCTTGAAATATTAGTCTTAAAATAATAATTTGGCAAACAACTTGTGGTAAACAGTTCCCCTTATGTAATTGATGAGCCACATTTTGTTTGTTTTGTTGTTGTGTCCCTGAGCTACATAAGCTTAGCTTTAGCTAACATAGCTATGTAGGCAAGGCAAGTTTATTTGTATAGCACCTTTCATACACACCAGCAATTCAAAGTGCTTTACACAGAAAAAAAGACGCTATCACCTTGTGAAGGTCATTGGCAAAAATGATAATAAATAAATTATAATAAATAAAAATGTAACACCAGATTTGAAATGTGTAATGTGTATCTGCATATTAAAATCACACTGACTGTCACACTAAAACGTTAACCTCAAACAGACCTACTTACACCTGTTCCAAATTATTATGCCAATAATATTATTAAATATTATTTGCATAATAATTTGGAACATGGTGTTTATAGTTTCTGACCCAGTTTGGCTTTGTGGCCAGAGTGTGTGAAATAATTTCAGTCAGAAGTCAGAAGAGGTCATGGAAGGATTTACTGAGTAGCTCTGAATTCAGGCTAAAGTGCGTGGATTTACTCTCTCTCTCTCCCCTCCCTCTCTCTCTCTCTCCCCCTCTCTCTCCCCCTCTCTCTCTCTCTCTCTCTCTCTCTCTCTCTCTCTCTCTCCTCTCTCCCCTTCTCTCTCTCTCCCTCTCTCTCTCTCCCCTCTCTCTCCCCTTCTCTCTCTCTCCCTCTCTCTCTCTCCCCCCTCTCTCTCCTTCTCTCTCTCTCTCTCTCTCTCTCTCTCTCTCTCTCTCTCTCTCTCCCCTTCTCTCTCTCTCTCTCTCTCTCTCTCTCTCCCCCTCTCTCTCTCCTTCTCTCTCTCTCTCTCTCTCTCTCTCTCTCTCTCCCCTCTCTCTCCCCTTCTCTCTCTCTCTCCCTCTCTCTCTCTCTCTCTCCCTCTCTCTCCCTCTCTCTCTCTCTCTCTCTCTCTCTCTCTCTCTCTCTCTCTCTCTCTCTCTCTCTCTCTCTCTCTCTCTCTCTCTCTCTCCTCTCTCTCTCTCTCTCTCTCTCTCTCTCTCTCTCTCTCTGTCCCCTCTCTCTCCCCTTCTCTCTCTCTCTCCCTCTCTCTCTCTCTCTCTCTCCCCCCCTCTCTCTCTCTCTCAGTATGTTTCATGTCCTGAGCTGCAGGATCAGCACTACAGTGTGGATCTCTCTGCTGTGGACTCCAACCCCTCTCTCTCTCTCCCCCCTTCTCCCCCTCTCTCCCTCTCTCTCTCTCTCTCTCCCCCTTCTCTCTCTCTCTCAGTATGTTTCATGTCCTGAGCTGCAGGATCAGCACTACAGTGTCCCCCCGCCAGGCCCGGAGAGTCCCGCTCCCCCTCGTCCCCAACACCACACCCCCACCGCACCCTCACGCTCTGCAGAGAGCTGCAGCCGTACACCACCCTGGTCTCCACCTTGACCGGCGGCAGCGCGGAGGAGGGCGAGGGCCCCTCTACCCCCGACGGCCCACACCGCGGGGCCCTCGTGTTCGATAACGCCGCCCACTACTACCTCTACAACCGCCTGGTAGACTTCCTGCGCAGCAGGGACGTGGTGACCCAGCAGATGGCGGAGGTGCTCGGGGTTTGCCAGGAGGGCGAGGTGGTGATGATCCGCGACGCCTTCTACAGGCTGGGGGTGGCACAGCTCAACACTGAGGAGGAGCAGGAGGAGGCGCACGCTGGACAGGAGGAAGGAGGGGTGGAGGGAGACGCCGACACCGTGGAAGACGCAGTGCTGGAGTAACGGAGGAGGAGCTTATCGAACCCGGGGAAAGTGGGTGGGGTTAAGCCGAACCACAGGCCATGGTGAGGAGGAGGAGTCCGAGCTCAGCATCAGGAGCTGCCCAAGGCTTCAAGCCTTTCAGGGACAGCGGGGACAGAGGACGGAACTGTACCAAGAGACAAGGCACAGCGGGGACGGGGACGGGGGGAGGGTGGGGGGGGACACAAGAAGGCTGTATTTATTGCTAAGATATGTGTTTGTAATTCAGAAACATGATATGATCGATGTGTGAAAATTTAGAAATATGGTAGTTATATTGTTTATAATAAACACTTAATACAGTAATGCACAGCTTTTATCATAAGTGTAATTGAAATCTCTCAGGCTTTAATTGTCCATTTTTATTACTTCTCTCTTCTAAAATGTATTTATTTTTTAGCATTATAATCAGATTATTGATGTATTGATTGCTTTGTTTGATTACAAGACACCACTGATATAACAAGCATGAATCAAATGAGTTGTTTATGAAAAATCAGTAAGCACTAGTGTGAAATGCACGTTCCTTCGTCCTGCACCATTAGTTCATCAAAGATCATGTTTTGAGTCATTGCAGATCAAACAATTCCCAAATGACCAGTGATTCGATCAGTAAGCTATATTCATAACGACTTTATTTATAATAAATGATGCCGCCCAGCAGAGGTTATGGATTCAACAACAGCTGTGCAGATAGAGCTCAAATCGAATGCAACGGAGCCCCACTGCATATTAAATCACAACACAGTATTTCCCTGGATTTTACTGAATAGCTTATTACAAATACATTAACAAAACAAGCATGCTGTGTAACCTCAGAAGCTGCTAATACTGGCATTAAAAGGAGCTGTTGAAATGCCCCAGCACACTAACCACTGCGTTGGCTGTGAGAACAGAACCTGTAAACCTGCCGCTAAAGCGTGTGTAGTGCACTGCTGACAGGTACGTCCTGAAGAAGACGCCCTTTCTCACTCGTTCTAATGCAGTGTTCGTCCAGTGCTACATCAAACTAAAACATTACATTACATATACATCATATCAAACAGGATTCTCCTGATTAAAAACAAAACAAGAATACGCTACATGTAATGATCGACAAACTAAGAACCTTCAGACATGTTTTGGTAAAGGATGTGGTGTTTCCCCTCAGTGAAGTGTGCCCTAATAGACTTTTTGATTCAATCTGGCAAATCCCTGCATAAAAAGAGCCTTAATTTGCAAGACGTTAAATTAAGGCCTGTTATATGTTGACAGCGAGAACTCAAACTTGTGAGCAATCAAGGAATCATCGAAATGTCTCAACGTGGACAAAGAACAAGCATATGTCAGAAAAAACATCACAATAACACGTATCTACATGGGGAAGTGAAGATTGCAAGCTTGCTCCTAACCTGGAAGTTAGATCTGCTGACCTAGCTGTTCTTGTGTTCCGAGAGGGAACTACTATATGCAGCATATGATATATTACATTGGGCAAGAGATCTGAAACACCTCAGATCTGTGATGTGATTTTGTGTATTTCAGAGTGTAGAAATGGTTGATCTTAAAACTGCAGTCTCCTGGAGATCAGCAGTGTGTAGATTTATTATCCGCGAGTGGACAGGATCCAGTATCCAGAGTGTAGCTCAAACCCGCCTCAGCAGAACTGGTAGTTGTTTGCCTTCATCAAGGGCTGCTCCTCCTCTTCCTGATCACATGACTCCTCACTGGTCTTGACCGGGTCACATGATTTGAGGTGCTGCTCATCGAGTGACCCTGACTGGACATTCTGGTACTGAGTCTAAGCACAGAGAGAAGAACCGAAATGGTCGTTGTCTAAGCTATAAAATCCCAACCTGTGTGCAGAGACTCATTGTCCACGCTCACACACGCTCACACACGCTCACACACGCTCACACACTCACTGTCCACGCTCACACACGCTCACACACTCACTGTCCACGCTCACACACGCTCACACGCTCACACACGCTCACACACTCACTGTCCACGCTCACACGCTCACTGTCCACGCTCACACACACTCACACACGCTCACACACTCTGGCTCGGCCGCTGAACGAGATGCCTTAGGAGCGTTTGAACTGGTGAACTGGTCTTTTTGAACTGGTCCTTACCTGCTCCAGCGCGTCTCCCAGCTGCCTCTCTATGAGCTGGGTGATCTGACTGAACGTCGGTCTTTCTGTTGCTTCAAGGTTCCAGCACATTTTCATGATCGTGTACCTGAGTGTGGAAAGGGTTAAAAGTTTGTAATTCTCATTTTATCCACATTCAAAAATATGTGAAATTACAGAAATGGTATTAAATACATTGCAGGGTCATTCAGGAATACTGTATATGTAGTACCACTTAAATTTGTTCATTTTTGGTCTTGATCGGAAAGAGGTTAGAGGTTGGGGTTAGTTAGAGGTTGGGGTTAGGGTTACGTTATGGTTAGGGTTACGTTAGGTTAGGGTTAGGGTTACGTTATGGTTAGGGTTACGTTAGGTTAGGGTTACGTTAGGTTATGGTTTGATGTCACAATGAATGGTGTCCTAATCAAGTCTTCTAAAATGACAAAAAATTGTAGAGGACAGGTTTAAGACACCATTCATTGTGACATCAGAATTCTTTATTTCCCTCTTTATTGAAAGGTACAAACTCCTGCTTATGCAAGAACTGCTTGCTCTGTGTTCAGGTGGTTATCAGATGCATCTCATTTTCATTTAGTCAATCAAAGCAAAGCAGTCAAGCTCAGTCCACTGGGTACTGCACTGTTCCTATAGGAGTTCAGTCATAGGGTTATCGTCACGGCAGCTGGGACTGTCAAGACATGAAGACGCTTTTCTTTCTAACAGTCTCCATACTTCATGTAATGGATCCCGCCCCCTCACCCACCCGTAGCTTTAGACGGCGGTGGCTCTGCATGTTGTGATTATGTTTGATGCTTTAATTATATGCCACACCTGTCGTAGGTGTCTACCTCAGTGACCACTCCTCCTGGGTCTTAATTGGTCACTATGTTGTTCCTTATTTAAGCCTTTAAAGCTTCTTACATCAGATTTCTTTAGTTGCTGTTAGTGCACTTTTGTGTTCAGTTTCATTGTGTTACTTTCGTTAAACCCTTTCAGCTGACTTGTGTTTGCTTCTGTTTCCCGCACGCTATATGCCCGTAACACCTCATCATATATCGTTCACCAAGAGCGCAGGAGCAGCTCGACAGATTCCAGCTGCAGTATATATCTATCATAATACACCTCAGTGTAATCTCATTTGTGACTGGTAGCCTGCAGTCTGGTGTAGCGTTGGGAGCGCTAAGCTCCGGATGCCCAGAGTCTAAATGTGTCCTCACTGAGCTCCAGATTCCCAGAGTCTAAATGTGTCTCACTGAGCCCCAGATTCCCAGAGTCTAGACGTGTCTCACTGAGCCCCAGATTCCCAGAGTCTAGACGTGTCTCACTGAGCCCCAGATTCCCAGAGCCTAGACGTGTCTCACTGAGCTGCAGAACACTGGCTCCGAACAACCTCACTTGAAGAGGAGGCCACTGACCTCGAGCCTGACCCCGTTTGGAACGAGTCAAGGCTAAAGGCATGAAACACGAGGGCCTCACACTGGGACCACGCACTTAACATACAGAACTATCTGCCGACGTGGCAGACGACAGAAGAGGAACAGAGGACAGAAACGCCATGACACAGATTAGTCAGCCATGTTTGTGCGTCACTCTGGCCTTCTGGGAAGTTACGGAGCACTTGCACCGGCGCTATAGCAACGGCAGACCTTCTATTCCTCAGCTTCTCCTTTCTAAAGAATTAATGTCTCAAATGCTAGTTTCCTTGTTTCATTTTTTTTTAAAATAGGTTTTCTATTTAAAACTAAAGCCTTATGCTGAAGTAAATTTGTTCTTGTAAAACTCATTAAGCCACTAAAATGCATTTCACTTACATTTCAGGTGGGGCAAAGTCAGGGCGGAACATTTGATAGCCACGCTTTATCATCCTGTAGAACTTAGAGTCCACCAGGACGTTTGGATAGGGGCTTTTACCTGGAAAACAGTAGAGAGGAAATATTCTGTGTTTTAAGCTGTACCGCACAGCTAATGTTGCTAATCAGGTTGGATTTAAGGTAGACCTCAGCTTTACCTACTCTATCCTTTCTCAGCTGAACTACCTTACGATGAGACAAATGCAAATGCAGCTGTAGGAAAGTCAATAAGGCACCAATAAGATAACTGTGTTATAAATTATGCACTCTTGTTTGTGGACAGAGGAGAAATGATTGATAGCCAACAACCACTTTTCATTGAACATATCTGATCTCCCATACCTGCCCAATAATTAAACACCAAAGATATTGCCTAAATATCCAAATATAATTAGACACCTCAAGGCAACTTCAGGATCAAGCCTTCATCAAATGAAGTTCCCCAAACCCGTGACAGAATTAAGCCCAGTATAAAGAAGAGCTCAGTATTACTCTATAATACATGGACAGACCGATGATGGCCAACTGTCTTACCCAGGGAGAAGATCTCCCACAGAAGAATACCGTAAGACCACACATCACTCTGGACAGTGTACACACAGTCAAAGATGCTCTCTGGAGCCATCCACTTCACTGGCAAGCGGGCCTAAAGCAACACACACACACACACACACACATGCAGATTAGAATTTTCTAATTGGTTTAATCTATGTCACTTATTTCTGATATGAACTGCACTTTCTAATGCACACTTTGTTTTAATTTTATTTTATAAAATTGGATCTTATTTTATTATGGGCCTCGAGGCAGAATTGATCGCATTTCACTCACATTGCCCTTGACGACGTAATTAGAATCATTCATGATGTCACGGGCCAGGCCAAAGTCGCAGATCTTAGCCACACATCCATCTGCCACTAGAACATTCCTGGCTGCTACGTCTCTGTGGATGCACTACAACCAAACCCCAACACATTGGCACCAAACACATCCAGTGACACCACACTAATAACGTCTCCACTTGATACGACTTATTTCTGGTATTTTCTGTGCGTAGGTCTGATCTCTGATAAATGAGTACATGGACCAAAGATTGTATTTGTTTGTCTATTATGTTGCTTGTTTTCACCCAGAGAACATTTTCATGTGCTCTCATGATTTCCATGACAGACGGGAACTCACATTTTTAGCTGAGAGGAACTGAAGCCCCTGAGCCACTTGGTAGGAGAACTTTACCAGGTCATCCATGTCTAACGGGCATGAGTCCACATTCTGATCCTCACATGAGGAAACTGCATCACAGCCAGAAGCACATTCATTAGCACATACTCACAACATCGCTCTGGAAGCATGACGACTGGAACTGAATAACACAGTTACTCTCTTTTTTACATTTGTAACTTTTTTTACGTTTTACATACGCTGTGTGGGATACATACGCTGTGTGGGATACATACGCTGTGTGGGATACATACGCTGTGTGGGATACATACGCTGTGTGGGATACATACCCTGTGTGGGATACATACGCTGTGTGGGATACATACCCTGTGTGGGATACATACGCTGTATGGGATACATACGCTGTGTGGGATACATACCCTGTGTGGGATACATACCCTGTGTGGGATACATACGCTGTGTGGGATACATACGGTGTATGGGATAAATACCCTGTATGGGATACATACGCTGTGTGGGATACATACGCTGTGTGGGATACATACCCTGTGTGGGATACATACGCTGTGTGGGATACATACGCTGTGTGGGATACATACGCTGTGTGGGATACATACCCTGTGTGGGATACATATGCTGTGTGGGATACATACGCTGTGTGGGATACATACCCTGTGTGGGATACATACGCTGTGTGGGATACATACGCTGTGTGGGATACATACCCTGTGTGGGATACATACCCTGTGTGGGATACATATGCTGTGTGGGATACATACCCTGTGTGGGATACATACCCTGTGTGGAATACATACGCTGTGTGGGATACATACGGTGTATGGGATAAATACCCTGTATGGGATACATACGCTGTGTGGGATACATACGCTGTGTGGGATACATACCCTGTGTGGGATACATACGCTGTGTGGGATACATATGCTGTGTGGGATACATACGGTGTATGGGATAAATACCCTGTATGGGATACATACGCTGTGTGGGATACATACGCTGTGTGGGATACATACGCTGTGTGGGATACATACCCTGTATGGAATACATACCCTGTGTGGGATACATACACTGTGTGGGATACATACGCTGTGTGGGATACATACGCTGTGTGGGATACATACCCTGTGTGGGATACATATGCTGTGTGGGATACATACGCTGTGTGGGATACATACCCTGTGTGGGATACATACACTGTGTGGGATACATACGCTGTGTGGGATACATACCCTGTGTGGGATACATATGCTGTGTGGGATACATACGCTGTGTGGGATACATACCCTGTGTGGGATACATACCCTGTGTGGGATACATACGCTGTATGGGATACATACCCTGTGTGGGATACATACCCTGTGTGGGATACATATGCTGTGTGGGATACATACGCTGTGTGGGATACATACCCTGTGTGGGATACATACCCTGTGTGGGATACATACGCTGTATGGGATACATACCCTGTGTGGGATACATACGGTGTATGGGATACATACCCTGTGTGGGATACATACCCTGTGTGGGATACATACGCTGTGTGGGATACATACCCTGTGTGGGATACATACCCTGTGTGGGATACATATGCTGTGTGGGATACATACGCTGTGTGGGATACATACCCTGTGTGGGATACATACGCTGTGTGGGATACATACCCTGTGTGGGATACATATGCTGTGTGGGATACATACGCTGTGTGGGATACATACCCTGTGTGGGATACATACCCTGTGTGGGATACATACGCTGTATGGGATACATACCCTGTGTGGGATACATACCCTGTGTGGGATACATATGCTGTGTGGGATACATACCCTGTGTGGGATACATACCCTGTGTGGGATACATACGCTGTATGGGATACATACCCTGTGTGGGATACATACGGTGTATGTGTGGATACATACGGTGTATGGGATACATACCCTGTGTGGGATACATACCCTGTGTGGGATACATACCCTGTGTGGAGCTTGAAGGTCTGAGCTGCGTAGGTCTCATCTCTAAGTAATTGTCTGAACAGGTGCTGGAAAACCCACTGTCACTGTGCAGGTAAACAATCAAAGGTTCAAAGGTTAAAATATTCAGTCTCACGTGCACCAAACATTCAAACAAACTGAATAGGCCTCTACATTTTAAAACCGTAATCCTCTTCTTAAGTGGTACCTTCTGATAAACATTTTCTCCGCTGTGATGTTTTTGTAGTCGCTCCTCTCTGTGATTCCCGGGATGGTCATGATGCAGTTCAGAAACGTCTCTGCTTTGCTTCTCAAGAAGTTCAGAAGGTCACCATGGCAACAATACTCAGTGATGACCAGCACAGGACCTGGGCAGAGACAGATATGAATTGCAAAACATACAGCACAGTACAACCACCACTTCAGTGAATGAGGATGGAGTGCTTAGCTTGGTGAACAATGATAAATCAGGTAAGACTAGTTGCAATACTAGCTGGTTTTACAATAATGTAGGACTTTACTTGTTCTAAAATCAAATTTGTAGATACTTCTACTCCTAGATAGGTCTAGAGGTAGAGGGTGAGATGGTCCCTTTAGCATTTACTCATACAGAATAATGTAGAATATTGTAGAAGATGGAAATGTAGAAGAGCATCGTACACTCCTACCTCTCCCTCTCTCTCTCCTCCCCTCTTCCCATCTTTCTCTCCTCTCTTTCTCCCTCTCTCCCTCTCCCCCCTCCCCCTTTCTCCCTCTTTCCCCGCCCCCCCCCCCCCTCACCTCCATATGTGCAGGCTCCCAGCAGGTTGACAATATTCTTATGGTGTCCAAGATGACTCAGGATTTTCAGTTCTGACATGAGAGCCTCCTTCTCATCTGAATGGGCCCTGGCTGTAAGTGCCACATTTGTCCAGTTAATACTTCACATGATTTTACACTATGATACAAATTCATGTTTAGTGCATTTTTTTAAATATAGCATAGTTCTCCTTTTCACTGTACAGTTTTGTCTCTTTCCACACAGCAGATTTAACTGAGCAGCGAGGTGCTGAATGAGAACAACACAAAGCTGTTCAACACAGGCAGTGCACGCGCTGCCACTAAGAGACTGTCCTGCAGAGTCTCCTGTCCTGCAGAGTCCTCTGTCTTGCAGAGTCCCCTGTCCTGCAGAGTCCCCTGTCCTGCAGAGAGTGCTCTGTCCTGCAGAGTCCCCTGTCCTGCAGAGTTCTCTGTCCTGCAGAGAGTGCTCTGTCCTGCAGAGTCCTCTGTCCTGCAGAGTCCCCTGTCCTGCAGAAAGTGCTCTGTCCTGCAGAAAGTGCTCTGTCCTGACCTTTCAACATTTTTACAGCCACGCGAGTCATGTGGTCCTCCTTCCCCAGGCCAATGGCTGTAGCCTCCAGCACTTTCCCAAAAGCGCCCGAACCCAGAATCTTCCCTGTGAGACCATGGAAAACGGTTACAATCTGTAGAACTAACACTTAGCTAATGTTGGCAATTTCAAATGTACAAACCTAGTTTCAGCTTGTCTCTAGGAAATTCCCATTTTTCATTATAGGGAAGTTGAGTTGGGTCAATAAAAGTATAGCTATTTCCATCTGTAGCTTCAATTATCTTCCATCGAATCTCATACTTGGGTTTCTTCAAGAGAAAAGTGCGTGAAGCGTTATTACTGGCTGTACTGGTAATACTGTTACATGGTAATACGGTAATATGGTAATGCTGTTACACAGTAATGCTGTTACATGATACTGCTGTTACATGGTAATGCTGTTACATGGTAATGCTGTTACATGGTAATGCTGTTACATGGTAATGCTGTTACACAGTAATGCTGTTACATGGTACTGCTGTTACATGGTAATGCTGTTACATGGTAATGCTGTTACATGGTACTGCTGTTACATGGTAATGCTGTTACATGGTAATGCTGTTACATGGTAATGCTGTTTCATGGTACTGCTGTTTCATGGTAATGCTGTTTCATGGTACTGCTGTTTCATGGTACTGCTGTTACATGGTAATGCTTGAATTACAACATATATAAAATCTGTTTGAGGAAGCTGTTACACTCTTACCTGTTTGTACCTGTACACGAGGATGATGAGGAGCAGAAGGAGGAAGGCCATTATGCCCATGGCTCCGGCAAGCATTGCTCTAAAGAGTTTTTCTACAGCAAGAAACAAGAGTGTGTAAATTATTATAAAATTGGCACACGTATATTGTTTTACCAATGGTAACTAAGAAATCTAAACTACCTTAAAACCTTTATTTTGAAAAAAGTGCTTTTCTGCAAACTGCATTACTGAAGTATGTGCACTCGCTTACATGTGCTCACATGCTTTTATAATGACTTAACACATTTTCATCATCCTTCGTTTGAGTGACCTTAAATCTTAAAAAGCTCTATTATTCTCTGCTGTTCCACATTTCCTTACCAGACTGGTCTATAGGAAACACAGCACTGCTCCTGCCGACAGAGTTCAATGCCACACACTCTACAGTTAGTTTTTGAATGGAGGATTCAATGTTTACAACGCTCTCCACCTCTGCTCTCCCGAGCTCATCTCTAGGCCTTGGCTCGGTAGTAACAGCCTCAAGGGTCTCCCAGTCTGTGGAGTTGTCTGTACATCTGCAATGGTAACGTGCACACCATCAATGGAGTTTTAGTGCAAGGTGGACGATGTGCGTCGTGGGGCTGGGATACTGTTAAGGTCAGCTCACTGAAGTTGAATCATGTGTATTAACTTAAGCATGACTAAAGAGACTGTCTACACTGAGGCAATATATGAAACATTAATTCAGCTTTTCCGTATTCCGGTGTATGAATCAGGTGTAATTCTGCACTTAGAGATTCTTAGAGAAGTGTATGAGGTTCCAGTACATTAGATTTGATAGCATTGATGTGTTCTAGATAAAAGGAAAATATGAAATGTAACTATCACCAAAAAACAACTCAAAATCGGTGGCTCACATACATCGGCTTGGCGCCTTGGCACTTGTACCAGACAATTGTGGGAGCTGGATTCCCAAACGATGTGCATGTCAGAGAGCTTGCGTTCTCTCTCACGGAGACAACTGGCTTTCCTGTTCCAAAAAAAAGAGTATAAACCTTCCAAAAACTCCACTACAATAATATGTGTATTATCTAATACACATAATCTGTGAACTATTTCAGTCACTGTGGCGAAGCGTCACTCTGCATGTTTGGTTAGTCAAAGGAAAAAGTTTGCACTCTGTTTTATCTGCTCATTAAACTGAACGGAACCTATTGCCAACAAACATTACTTACGGTACATGCGAAGGCGAAATGTTATGGAGGCGTTAGCCCTGCTGTTCTGAGCATAGAAGGTGTATCGGCCCTGTTCCATGGAGTTTAGCCTCCTTAGAAACAGCACTGCCTCATACCTACAAGGAAGTAAGGCAACACACGTCAGAATCATTATCCTAACTGAGCCCCACCCGAATATTTTAACATGCTAATATTTTACAGTAAATAACAAAAATGCAAAAAGGGTTCGTTCTTCCATTATTAAGCGATCCAATTTCACTTACATTTCATTAAAAACGTTAGCTGGTTATCATGATGATACTGGGTATAGGTGCTCAAATGAAATATTTTCAGTGTTAACATTAGTCACGGTTACTGTCCACCCCAGACATAGGAATTAAACACCCAGGATCAGGACCATTTCAAGCGCTGTCACTTCCCTCAACTTCCTCTAACTCCCCTTACAGCCCAAGCACCAGCCCCTTGGTCTGCACCATACTGGCCTGTCATTATGGCTGACGAACGTGACTTCAGGCTGGGACGCATTGGGGAGGGCAGGGGTCTCCCACCCGTGGGTCTCCAGCGGCGGATACGCCCGTACCAGCACCCGCAGCTCCACGTCCTGGCCCTCTGCAGCGTCCACTGACAGAGCCTGGTGGTCCAGTTTGGGGGACAGGCGGGGGACGAGTGTGAGGTAGGGCTTCTCTGGGGCCAAAACAACACATACCCTTTTTAGTACGCTTTTTTGTTTTTTATCACAGCCACAACAATAATGACTACAACTTCATATTTGTGCATTAAAAAAAACTTGGGAGCTTGAATTGCCCACATTTAATTACTAAAACATTTAATTTCAGGAATTCTGTTTAATAATGGTAAACCATTACATATATATGTTATGCCTAACAATAGTGTCAATACGCCTGTTTGTCTGATCTGCATGACTTACCGACGACCAGAAGGTGCGTGGTGGAGCTGTTTTCTCCAGCCTCATTCATTCCTGTGCAGGTGATGTTACCTGAGTCAGACAGCTTCACTGCTCTGATGGTTAGGATGCTCTGAATGGCCAGACCACCAGCATTTGGCTTTGAGGACTCTTGATGCCTGGTTAATTTCTAAGGACATAACAGGGTGTTTTATCACATTAGTAGTTCATTTTAAGCTTCCCACGCTTAAAATGCCAAGAACAGAGCTTCAGTTATTTACAATTCTGTGAACTTTTATGTGAACAATCAAATTTATAAGCTTTTGCCACCAAGTCCAAGATTATCTCACAATTAACAAAACCTTTCCACTCTGTCATTCATTTGGTTTGGTGGGATCCTGTTTTAATCATCAAGGCCTTGAAAGCCGACGTGTAGCGCTTCAGCCGAATTAGCGCTTCAGCCGAATTAGCTCAACCCTGCTGGTCCCAGGCTGGGAGCAGGACACGTCTAGCTTTGAGTTTCACAAGAACGAAGGTAAGAGTGAAAGCTGGTTACCGCTCCAGAGGAGTGAGTCCAGGTGACGTTGAAGTTGAAGTCTGGGTTGTAAGTGGAACATTTGATCTCCAGTCTTTCTCCGACCAGTCGCACGTACTCGCTACTCCTCAGGAACACATATGGAGGGAATCGGGGTTCTGAAGAGAAACCACCCAGCGGACCAGATCAGACCTCAGGGTGAAGAAGGGGGCTTAAGGTGGTGGGGCCAAATCTGGTGCCCTGGCACTCACTCTCCATCACGTTGATGCTGAAGACTGCAGACACCTTCTCCACACCCCCTATCCTGCCTGCGCAGACGTAGTCCGCGGTGTGGCCGGGACGGAGGTTCCTGAGCTGCATGCCTTTCCTGGGGTCAAAGGTCATGTTCATGCCCGGGGGTGCGGCGGTGCCGTTGTCCATCCGCAGCGTGACGTCGGTGGCTGTGGGGTCAGTGAGGAGGCAGGGCAGAAGGTAATCCTCTCCCTCCTTCACCACCACACGCCTCTGGGTAGAAGGCGTCTTGAAGAGAAACCTCGGATCTGTGGATCACACTGTGCTTCAGACTGTTGCAAAGGCAACCGTGAAAGCCCTGAGGAAGTCTTAATACATTTTCCTGTCAAAAGCTATCAGGCCTTTTGGGAATGGAGGACTCTGCATCATCTCACGCTGAATACATGCTCATTCTAATGCGCACGATACACACTCACCTTTCACGAAGACATGCACAGATGAGACCTTTGAGACATTGTTGGCGGTATAGTTACACTTGTAAGTGCCTGTGAACTCTACAGAGGCTTTTGGGGCACTGAAGGCCGAGTGGTTTCCACTGGATTTGACGTAACGTCCGTGTTTAGCTAGCCGAGGGATCCAGTTCACAGGGCCATCGCCATCACAGGTCAGAACAAGGCGAGAATCGGCGGTTAGGACCACATCCGATCCGGCGATATCTCCGTTTACTCTTATCTGAGGTTCGGACCACCCTGTAAACGAAAAGAAAAGACGCTGAATACGACAGACGAATGCTGTGTTCTCAAAACCAGTTCAGCAACAGCACTGAACCGTGCAAGCAGAATGGGTCGCCACGCAATCATCCCACTCTCCCCGGGCCAGCCGGACCACCTCACTTCAGCAGCGCACGCCTGCCGTTACCGTCTGGACGAGCTCTGACGTTGCCATGACGTGGGCCTGTTGCCCGGGGAAACCGAAAGTGAAGCCCTGAACTGAGTGCGGCAGCCAGGACAAAGTGACCCTGTTGCTCCTGGAAAACACATGAAAACCCAACATCCTATTCCTTCGTATCACTTCTCTGTCTTATTTTCTCGCTCTCCATGCTTTTCAGATTTGCATGAGAATGAACCTCAGCATGTTCGCACCAAACCTACTTCACTGCTGGGGTGGTTCCTGGCCAGTTCTGCCTCAGCAAGACAGTCCCACACCCCATGTAGGTTCTCCTCCTTCATCTGCACAACACTTCATCAACATACCGCTGCTTCATCTGGTGTCTATTCGGGTCAGTTTAGATTGCATTTGTGTAAATCTCTCCACAAAACATAGTCCCGAATCTGCTTTGCAGGGGCCCTGGTCCCTCACCAGCAGGTAGTGGCCAGGACAAACTCCCTGAAAAGACTCGTGCCCAATACCCTTGAACAGCAACAGATGAAGAAATCATAGCCAAAGAAAATGGAAAAGGGGTTCGTTAGCAGAAATAAGAAAAACAAAGACGTTTAGATGACACAGGGGAACGTCTATTTAGAGATTTAAAAGGAAAATATCCAGAGGACATTATGCATTTGATTTTAGAGAGACATAGTCACTAGAAGAGCTTGAAGAAATACTAAAGTAAAAGTAATTTCTGTAGTTTCCATGGGCAACAATTCAAAAAGTATTCCCTGGTTTTTGTCTCATAAATGTGAAAGCACTCAGAAGCCTAAATGTTGCCCTGAACACACAAGTGGGGATTTGTATGGCCATATGTTTACATTTCTTGATATTACATTAATATTTGCTTTTCTGTTTCACTTCTTTGGCAGTAAGTGACACAAAACATTAAAATGTAAGCTGAAAAGTTCCATGTAACTAATTATATAAAAAGGGCTTGGTAGGGTTTCTTGGTTTTTGCTCTTCATGCAAACTTTTGTGTAATGCTAAGTCAATTGATCTAGGGTCACACTTCAGCCCTGCGGGTGTAGGGGTTAGGGTTAGGGTTAGTAGGTTGGGGGAGTGGCTTCAACAGATCTCAGAAATGACATCAGTTCAGAAGAGCACAGTCCTGAGAACATAAAAACACTGCACTGCACTCTCACACTGTATTCACTGTAAAAACACTGCACTGCACTCACGCTGTATTCACTGTAAAAACACTGCACCGCACTCTCACACTGTATTCACTGTAAAAACACTGCACTGAACTCACACTGTATTCACTGTAAAAACACTGCACCGCACTCTCACACTGTATTCACTGTAAAAACACTACACCGCACTCTCACACTGTATTCACTGTAAAAACACTACACTGCACTCTCACACTGTATTCACTGTAAAAACACTGCACCGCACTCTCACACTGTATTCACTGTAAAAACACTACACCGCACTCTCACACTGTATTCACTGTAAAAACACTGCATTGATCTCACACTGTATTCACTGTAAAAACACTGCACCGCACTCTCACACTGTATTCACTGTAAAAACACTGCACTGCACTCTCACACTGTATTCACTGTAAAAACACTGCATTGATCTCACACTGTATTCACTGTAAAAACACTGCACCGCACTCTCACACTGTATTCACTGTAAAAACACTACACCGCACTCTCACACTGTATTCACTGTAAAAACACTACACCGCACTCTCACACTGTATTCACTGTAAAAACACTACACCGCACTCTCACACTGTATTCACTGTAAAAACACTGTACCGCATTCTCACACTGTATTCACTGTAAAAACACTGCACTGAACTCACACTGTATTCACTGTAAAAACACTGCACTGTACTCTCACACTGTATTCACTGTAAAAACACTACACCGCACTCTCACACTGTATTCACTGTAAAAGCACTGCACTGAACTCACACTGTATTCACTGTAAAAACACTGCACTGTACTCTCACACTGTATTCACTGTAAAAACACTACACCGCACTCTCAGACTGTATTGACGGCAAAGTGTCGTCTAGTGTTCTAGCTCCAGTACAGCTATAATTATTACTTCTTATTATAATTATTATTTCTATGGCCCATCCCGGCCATAGAAAACTCTCGATTTATTATTACAACAAAACAACAACAATATAATAATAATAATATATAAAATGATATATAATAAGAATAATAAGAATGATATATATATATATATATATATATATAAAACAACAACAACAACAATAAGAAGAAGAAGAATTTTGTTATTATTTTATCATTATTTTTATTATTATTATTACAAAAGATTTTCAGGTGAGTCTACTTCCTTTGAATTAAAAAAATCCTTTTTTTTTTTAATTGCTTGCCCAGAAACCTCCAAAGAGTTTGATCTCCCATTATAATAAAGAGATGTCTGTCCTATTAAAAAAACAAAACTGTGCATTCATGGACATGAACATAGAATAAACACGTAACTTCCAAACGGTTTGCCGCACTCTCTGAGAAAACAGAAGTGAGACTTGTGAGTGAGATCTTAAACTTCACTGAATGTGCATTTACTCTGACCACAAGTCAACCTCAACTAAAGAAATTTGACTCAGCAAATAACAATCTAATAAATAAACTGTAAAAATGCTTGAAAAGTTTAGAACTCAGAATTCTGCAGAAATCATGTTAATGCAGCAAAGAAATCCCCTAAAAATGTAGTACATAATGAGCCTATTTAGAAAGCATTTGAACATATAGAGTGATAAACCCAGATCAGCATGAGGCCAGCAGCTAAAGCCGTGAAGTGTCAGAAGTGTCTCACCGTGCGCCTGACAGGACAGGAGTCCCAGAGCCAGGGACAGGATCAGCATCGTCCCGCAGTACCTCTGAGGTGCAGGACAGTGCTCTGTGTGCTGTGTTAGTCTTCGCCAATGCGTCGTCCCTCAAGTAAAGAAGTGATCCTTCCCTCACTCATAGAGCCAACTTCTCCTTTTCCTTCAGCAGGCTATGACAGCTGAGGAAATCGGATGTACACGCTGAGCTTAGAGAGAATACATAATGGACGGCATTTAGTATCAATTTTAGGGTTTAATGTTTGGCAACAGTGATTCCTTAGTTGTAACATATTGACAACAGGGTTCAGCATGTGTAAAAGGAATGAATTCAATGAAAGATTTTATTTTATTTACACACTTTCAGAACCCCATAGTGGGTCTTAAAAGTGAGACTCAAGCAGAAAAACAAACACTCCTAATCAAGTGGAACGAACTGCCATGACAGGTAGGCTAGGAGCGTGGTAGCAGGTGGCCAGAGGACGCGGGGTCAGGGGTCATGGCCCCGAGCAAGCACAGCTACACTTGCATGAGGTTAACAGCTGGGTGAACACAGCTAGGCGAAGCGGGAGGATTCTCATGCCCCATGGACATGTTTACTGTAGGCAGGTGAACACAGGGTGAGGTGTAACATACCTGAGTGGGAGGGCGTGTTCATGGGGGAGAACTGGCCTTTGTCTGAGAAGATACCAGAAACATTGAACGATTCTCAAAACAAATGTTCAACAACAAACAAAAATTTACTAAGAATATATCAAGAGTCAAGAGCAACAGATCTGTCACTAATCTTTATTTATAGTTTTTTTTTTTTTACACATTACACAATAAGTCCAATAAAGTAAAATATACAAAATATTTATACAAAAATACACTTGTAAACATACATATTGTAAAAGCTTTGGTACCATAGCATGTGTGATATTTTCATGTAAAGTGTGATGTGTGGCAGTAAATATATTTTGGCTCAAATACAATAAAAGAGGCTACAATAAAATCAACAGGAAGGAAAGCACTGGCAGTCTTGCTGCAGGATCACAGAGCAGACGGCGGATTACACAGAAATACATTCCTAGGCTGGGCACGAACGTTTTGGAGGAAGCTCCCCTTTCACACTGTTCTCAGGTCAGTTTCACTGTCGCTGTTATACAGATGCCAAGGCTTCCATTTGATTTAGAAAAGAAACTTGTCCTTCATCAGTGTAAATGAGTGCAACTTCCACCAGTTACACTCTAGAACTCAGTACTGACCCAAAAGCAGATTCTAACTTAAAAAAGCGATGAAGATACAGACACAGAGACAGAGAAACAGAGAGGGAGAGAGTCATATAAAAGTTGCCCTGTTTCTAGTACCTTAACCTGTGCTGGGTTTCACTAGTGTTTCAGTCAGAAGGATACAATGTCTAAAGGAATAAAGAATTCTCACAATAAAGTATCGCGGTGGATATAAAGTTTTGTAAATGACGAAAAAAAAAATCTATTTTTAATCAGTACATTGTCTATTGATTCAATCTACCTTGATTGCCTTCATGAAATATAAAAAATATCAAACGTAATCTAGGTCATAATTTCTCATGAGACTGTAAAGTGCAAATTTGCTACAAGGCTTTAAAAATCGCTTTCTCTAAAATGTAAAATCAAATGTGTCTCAAAACAAAACAAACATTTGCATAATGTTCTGCTCAACAGGAAACAAATAGACTGAAATAGAAACATGTCGACAAACAAACTTCATTAACACATATGTCCTTCGTTAAAATGTCAATTCTTGTTACATAGCTTGACTATAATGAATATTTTACAAAGCAACAGAGAGAGCATCAGTCCTACAAAACGACAAGCCAATCTTAATGCTACAGAATCCAAAGGATATTCACAGCGTGTATTGTCAGTACTCGTTATCTAATATTTGTGTTATTATTAGGCTTGCGTCATTAAATGAAAAAAAAATTAACCATGATGTTGAAACGATGAGTTCAAGCTGATGTGGCAGAGGTCCCTGTGGCCCTGACCCTAAAGGTCACGACCTTTTCCCTATTGAGTCCCTACAAAGGTCTGACTGTGTACCAGAAATCATTTTCACACGAATCATCACTTTCCAAACATCTTTTTCTGCATCCGTTTCTGTAATGACAGTTGTACCTGACAATCTAAGGATCGCAAAAATTATATAACATCTCAAATATTATCCAGATTTTTGCTCCGCTTTCGGCTTGAATGCTAATCCCTGCCCGGGCTGCGGTGTGCTTGGAGGGAGTCACAGGAAACTCTCCTGCACCTCTGGGGTCGTGGAATGTTCTTTCAGCAGCTCCTCACGCTCCGGTTCTGTGCTGGGGGTCTCCAGAGAAACGGTCTCTGCCTCAGAGCCCACAGAGCTGTATGGGCAAAAACAATTCAGAACCTTGAAAATTCCATGTTCTACAAATTCATTCCAAATCCTGCCACAAGGGGAGCACTGTTTTCACGTGAAAGACGTTAAGAAAACAAACAGCTTCAATCAATCAGCTTCAAACCACTATAATTGTTACAATACAGCAAAAGAGATACTTTCATCAGGTCGTGATTTAGATCTGCACTTTTCGCTGATGCCCAGAAGCAAAGCCTGTCTGAGCAAGCTCTCCTCAGAGGGAACTGGTGTGTCATCTCTCCCCACATCCTGTGTGGTTTAGTCATGGCCAGGGAACCGGATCCTACCTCGAGGGGCTTTCCTCCGGTGCTGTCATCTCCGGGGCTTCTTCCTCAGGCTTGGGGTCAGGTATGGGGATGATGTAGCCGTTATACGGGGCCACCACCATCTCTCCATCGGCCCCCAGGCAGGGGTCGGGGATGGGGGTAGAGGACAGAGGGAAGACGGAGGGAGGGGACAGGGGAGAGAGGGATCCTGGGAAGGGAGAGGGCAGCCGGGGTTTGGTGCGCACCACGGCTGGGTGGTCACTCTTCAGGAAGCTGTCGTTGACTTGCGAGTACCTCTGTAGAGAGGGCAGGGGGGAGAGAGATGGAGACAGAGAGAATCAGTCTCAGCGTTGGGGTGGGTCTTCCTGTTGTGTAAAGTCACCTTAAATGTCACTGAATTCTCTTGCGTGTTCTAACTGCATGAATCAGACAGACAGAAGGAGACTGAGACATAGTCCGTAGGCCTCTTCTCAAACTTCTCCTCCCAGCACTTCCTCATCACCTCATAACTGCAGGGGGGACAAGTCAGTCACACACTGCTGCCCTCGTCTCAGACCGAGACATAGTGGAGAATTAAACACAGACAGATACTGCAGTGCTGAACTGAGACATAGTGCAGTATTAAATATAAATACTGCAGTGCTGAACTGAGACATAGTGTAGTATTAAATACAAATACTGCAGTGCTGAACTGAGACATAGTGCAGTATTAAAATACTGCAGTAAACTGAGACATAGTGTAGTATTAAATATAAATACTGCAGTGCTGAACTGAGACATAGTGTAGTATAAATATAAAAACTGCAGTGCTGTGCAGTGCTGAACTGAGACATAGTGTAGTATTAAATATAAATACTGCAGTGCTGAACTGAGACATAGTGTAGTATTAAATATAAATACTGCAGTGCTGAACTGAGACATAGTGTAGTATTAAATATAAATACTGCAGTGCTGAACTGAGACATAGTGTAGTATTAAATATAAATACTGCAGTGCTGAACTGAGACATAGTGTAGTATTAAATATAAATACTGCAGTGCTGAACTGAGACATAGTGTAGTATTAAATATAAATACTGCAGTGCTGAACTGAGACATAGTGTAGTATTAAATATAAATACTGCAGTGCTGAACTGAGACATAGTGTAGTATTAAATATGTGCAGTATTAAATACAAATACTGCAGTGCTGAACTGAGACATAGTGCAGTATTAAATACAAATACTGCAGTGCTGAACTGAGACATAGTGGAGATTATAGTGTGAACTGAGACATATTAAAATATAAATACTGCAGTGCTGAACTGAACTGAGACATAGTGTGTAGTATTAAATATAAATACTGCAGTGAACTGAGACATAGAACTGCAGAACATAGTGTAGTATTAAATACAAATACTGCAGTGCTGAACTGAGACATAGTGCAGTATTAAATATAAATACAGTGCTGAACAGACATGCTGAGTGCTGAACTGAGACATAGTGTAGTATTAAATATAAATACTGCAGTGTTGAACTGAGACATAGTGTAGTATTAAATACAAATACTGCAGTGCTGAACTGAGACATAGTGTAGTATTAAATATAAATACTGCAGTTGCCAACAAAGAAGTGGGGACCTCTGTCATATCTTTCATACCAACACAGAAGTGGGGACCTCTGTCATATCTGTCATGCCAACACAGAAGTGGGGACCTCTGTCATATCTGTCATGCCAACACAGAAGTGGGGACCTCTGTCATATCTGTCACGCCAACACAGAAGTGGGGACCTCTGTCATATCTGTCATGCCAACACAGAAGTGGGGACCTCTGTCATATCTGTCATGCCAACACAGAAGTGGGGACCTCTGTCATATCTGTCACGCCAACACAGAAGTGGGGACCTCTGTCATATCTGTCATGCCTTGCCTGTTTAGCACTAACTGAGGACATGCCTTATGCAAGCACCTCAGACACTCCGCTTTGTAGCACATTAACTCTGCAAATTATTCTTCAGACTGTTTGGAGCTCTAATAAAACCTTCACAGGTTCCCACTGGGGTTTCATCAATTATACTGCATGCAGAACCACGCAGGATCCGCAAAGAAAGCAACACTCACGCTGCCTTTGGAGATGTAGTTATTGTCGTGCATGATGTCTCTGGCCAGTCCAAAGTCACAGATCTTCACCAGTTTCCCCTCGCAGATCAGCACATTCCGGGCCGCCAGGTCCCGATGAACACACTGCAGGGATCAGAGAAGAGCAGGCTGCAGCTTCCAGAGCTTCCACAACTTCCAGAGCCCAGCCAGAGTCCATTCGCAGCCCAGCAGGGCCCAGCCAGAAACCACCAGAACCCATCCACGGCCCAGCGAAGCTGAGCCACAGGGCCCAGACACAGAGGTCAGGAGCTCCAGCAGGAGAAGCACAGGCTGCTAGATATGAAACCATAGACTGCGGTATAACATGAGCAGGTCAGGAGGAAAAGGGTTGCTGCTGCCCTCTGCTGACAATGTGCTGGAAATGCACTACAAGGTAAAACAGGACTTTTCCTTGTCCAAACTTTGCAAAGACTTTACATTCCATGCAGGGGCTGAGATGATGACGTCTCTTCCCACCACAGTTCTATTATAAAACTGGAAAACAAACATCTGTCAGGGAGCAATGTGTGTGTGTGTGTGTGTGTGTGTGTGTGTGTGTGTGTGTGTTTCCATACGTTTTTAGAGGCCAGAAACTCCATGCCTTTGGCCACCTGGAAGCTAAAGCCAACAAGGTCAGTGTAGCTCAGGACAGGAGAGTCACTGATGACCAGGGACAGGTCCACTCTGTGACCTGGAACACACAGAAACAAGCAATATCAATATCAGCAAACACATTTCTCCCAGAACCACCATGTGCTGGTCTACCTCAACATTTACACAACACATCTGCCCCACAGCTGCGTGGTGAGTGCAGGTATAAAGGAATTTGCTTCTGGATATTTTTGCTGTCTCTCGGTTCTGGAATGCGACGCATAATTCAAACCCCTGCTTGTCGCCACCGACGTATACAGGACGGCCATAAACTTCACGAAGTGTAACGCAGCAGAGAGCATGAACACATCTTCCATTCACTGTGGCCACATTCGCATAACACACACCCGGGAATGATTTACTGCAGTGACGTGCTAAGAGGGACAGACCCGACCAGGCAGTAGGGCACTTCCAGTGAACGGACGGCTAATCACACATTCACACTATGAATACACACGTTCTTAATTCTTCATAGATATTTCAGGTATTAAACTAAAGACTCATTAAGTGTTTTCTCTAGGGAGCCCAAGCTTCCTGGCCCTGTGGTCTCACTGCGGGCTTGTGGGCCCTGGGCTCGGCTCACCCTGCTCCTGGTAGATGTCCTGCTGGTATGGGGACTGGTAGGCTGAGGTCTGGATTTCAGCGTATTTGATGGTGTCCTTGAGCTCCTGCATGGCCACGTATTCCGTCATGTCCTCCTTGCTCATGTCCATGTATCCACCATCGCTCTCGCTGCCGAATGACACGTAGCTACAGGGCAGAAGGAGTCACAGAGAGAGAACCGCCCACCCACTGTGATCTGAGGTCTACATCTATTAATGTACACTGAAAAAAATCCATTACATTAAGTCAACAGGAACTGTGATACTGGTTCCATGTGAATTTGGTCTTTCATTGTAAGCACAGTTTAACAAACATTAGTTCACAGTAAAAAAAAAAAATTCTAAACTTGTAAATGATAAGCAGTGAAATGCCCCAGAGGCTTAACCTCTGAGGCAGGTGGGCAGGGTCACTGTCAGCTCCTTACCCTTTCCCAGAAGGCACCTCTGCATCCAGGCACGTCTGGCTCTCATCACTGTTGACCAGCTGGCCCTTGTTAGCACAGTGCTGCAGGAAGCTCTGCTTGTTCCTGTGCAGATAGTCCACCAGGTCTCCGTAGCGACAGTACTCCGTCACCAGGTACAGGGGCCCTGGGGAGAGCAAAGGAATGAAGGTGTTTCAACACTCCCTCCACAGACGAAGCTTCACACGCTGCTCCTCGGACGCGATGCGTCTGGAGTGCGTTACCTTGTTTGGTGCAGGCGCCCAGCAGGTTGACGATGTTGAGGTGAGGGCCCAAGTGACTCATGATCTTCAGCTCTGACATCAGGGCCTGAGTCTCGCTCCTGCGTGCTGTCGCTGCCGACCACAGCAGGGGAGTCAGTTAGCGAAAGCCGCCAGCACACTGCAGCTCGTAGCTGTTAGCACTCGTAGCACTAAGTGTTTACTGATCGATAAGAGCTGAGAAACAGCAGGAGGCGTTAAATACATCACTCCAGCCACAAGGGGGCGCAGTTGTGTTGGTGTAAAGTGTGCAGGGAACGTACACTTCAGCATTTTCACTGCTACTTTAGTGGAGGACTGGGAGTGGCCGAGGCCGTAAGCAGTGGCCTCCACAACCCTCCCAAACGCCCCCGAGCCCAGAGTACGACCTGCGGAACAAGGGGCACGACGCCATCACATTCACTCTCCTTTAACACACACACTCCAAGGACAGCATGGATCTTTGGGTGTGTGTGTGTGTGTGTGTATCTGCAATACGATCTCAACACATCACGTCAGGCACAACATTTAATAACAGTCGAATTCCTGATCACCCCGAGCTCGTACCGAGCACCAGGCAGTCGCGGGGCATCTCCCATGCCAGGTCGTAGGGCAGGTGGATGGGGTCCACGTAGATGTACTCATGCCCATCCTGACTCACCGACTCAATCACCTTCCACCTGATCTCATACCGTGGCTTCTGTACAGGGCGCGACACACAGACACAAACCCGTTCAAATACGCAGCGCTTATTCCAGTGTCGGAGTCAGACCAAAGGATGAATCTGTTTATATATAGTAGCACATCATAGTTTGTATAGTAGTTCACTATAGTAGTATAGAAGTTTGTCTTTGGTAGTATAGCAGTATTGTAGTATAGTACAGCGTATAAGTAGTTTTTGTATAATCTGGTAATATTGTACTGTATAATCTGGTAATATTGTACTGTATAATCTGGTAGTTAGTATGTGTTCTCAGCATGTCTGATGAAGGTCTATTTCAACTGGAGGTGAAAGAACTACGGTGACTGGCCTTTCTCCACACAGCAATGAGGATGATGATGAAGATGATGGCTATGACGACAAGAGCCAGAACTGCTGCCAAAACAGCCACCTGAGAGAAGAGAGCTGGAGACACACACACACACTTATTACACACACACACACTTATTACACACACACACATTACACACACACTTATTACACACACACATTACACACACACTTATTACACACACACTTATTACACACACACTTATTACACACACTTATTACACACACTTATTACACACACACTTATTACACACACGTATTACACACACACTTATTACACACACGTATTACACACACACTTATTACACACACACACACACACTTATTACACACACACTTATTACACACACACTTATTACACACACACACACACACACACTTATTACACACACACTTATTACACACACACACACTTATTACACACACACACTTATTACACACACGTATTACACACACACTTATTACACACACACTTACACACACATTATTACACACACACACACACTTATTACACACACACTTATTACACACACACACACACACTTATTACACACACTTATTACACACACACTTATTACACACACTTATTACACACACACTTATTACACACACACTTATTACACACACTT
This sequence comes from Brachyhypopomus occidentalis, assembly GCA_020368025.1. Lineage (NCBI taxonomy): Eukaryota > Metazoa > Chordata > Actinopteri > Gymnotiformes > Hypopomidae > Brachyhypopomus > Brachyhypopomus occidentalis. The sequence goes on along the minus strand of JAGXOD010000004.1, from coordinate 1,247,525 downwards.
ATTACACACACTTATTACACACACACTTATTACACACACTTATTACACACACACACACACTTATTACACACACACTTATTACACACACACACACACACACTTATTACACACACACACACACATTACACACACACACACACTTATTACACACACTTATTACACACACACTTATTACACACACACACACACACTATTACACACACACTTATTACACACACACACGTATTACACACACACACACACACACACACACACACACACACACACACACACACATTACACACACACACACACACTTATTACACACACACTTATTACACACACACACTTATTACACACACACTTATTACACACACACACACACTTATTACACACACACACACACACTTATTACACACACGTATTACACACACACACATTACACACACTTATTACACACACACACATTACACACACACACACACACACACACACTTATTACACACACTTATTACACACACTTATTACACACACTTATTACACACACACTTATTACACACACACTTATTACACACACACACACATTACACACACACTTATTACACACACACTTATTACACACACACTTATTACACACACTTATTACACACACACACACACACTTATTACACACACACTTATTACACACACACACACACACACACTTATTACACACACACACACTTATTACACACACATTACACACACTTATTACACACACTTATTACACACACTTATTACACACACACTTATTACACACACTTATTAAACACACACTTATTACACACACTTATTACACACACAAACGTATTACACACACACACACTTATTACACACACACTTATTAATCCAAATAAATAAAAAAATATATACATCATATAGATAGATAGATAGATAGATAGATAGATAGATAGATAGATAGATAGATAGTGTGTATCAGATGCCACACCGACCCACACACACACACCCACACAACACACACACACACACACACACTCTCATTGCGTGCCTGACAGCGCAGTGTGATCTGCTGGGGTCGGCCAAACGTCACCTGGCTGTGCACCTGGTGTATCTTGCGCGTGTCATTGTATGTGGAATTGGTCACAATGCTGATGCTCTCTGCCTCGGCCACCAGAGGGCTCCACACCACGCTCCTGTTGCTGCATCTGTGCAGGAAGCCATTTTCCATGAAGAGAGTGAGATAAATGCATCAAAAACATGATATATGGGTAGGAAGATGGAAGGTGGGAAGGTGGGTGCTGTGCATTAAGACAATGGAGGTTATGGATAATTCATACAAACGGTTTCTCAGAAATGCATTCCTTAATGCTCAATACCAATGAAGCTCCATCAGTATGATGTAGTTCGAGCTCGGGGTCACCCATAATGGAACAGCTTACGTTACCGTGGGTGTGTCTAGTCGCGTACAACCGTACACACTACACATCGAGGAGGTCCATAAAGGTTGTAGATTTCCATAACAGCTACGAAGGTATTTTCCAACACATACATCTCATGACCCATTATGTGTCTGCTGTTATGCCTTTACAGTTAACATGATTATTAATGCATGGGAGCCCCCCAAAGGTGAAATGATGTACTGCAAAACACCGGGCATTCCAGTTAAGGACAGTGTAAGACACTGAGATATGATATACAGCAGTTACTAAACTATTATGTGCGGTTATGTCATAAAATAGACACTTTATATGGAGTTATAAAGGACACCAAATCATGCAATGATTATGATACTAATAATCATATGGATGGTGATGTCATGTGCTCACTTGAGCATGCTGTCACAGCTGAACCACTGGATGCTGGGAGAGGGGACTCCTTCTGCGGTGCAGGTCACCACGTGCTTCTGGCCTGGATGGTGGTCCGACAGCTCCGTTATCTGCGGAGGAACTGAAGGCAGAGTGAGATTCAGCAGCGCGTCACGGCGGAGGTACAGCCTCACTAAGCTACCGGGAAGTTAGCCCACACTTGGGTCATCTGTCCAGGGACAAGGGTGTGGGCTGGACAGAGTTCTCACCTTTGACCTCTAGGTCAAAGGTCATCTCTTTGGAATCGTCTTCGTTGGAAACATGAATGGTGTAATAGCCTTTCTGCTCCAGCCGGATTCTCACTAACGTTAACGTGCTGATGTACCTACAGGAGAGAGAGGTGCACATAAACGTTTCACTCAAACAACTCATACTGACACCTGCATCTGAACGTTTTTGCCAATTAATACAAAGGTCGATTTACAAAAACAGAAGTTGGTCCAAAACCAGAAGCGATTTGCTGGTGCTGTTCCGAGGTGCTGGTGCTGACCTGGTCTCCTGCTCCTGTTTGGTGTGGATGACGCTGTCTCCGGTGATGGCCGCTCCACCCTTGCTCCAGTAGATGAGGGGTTTGGGGTAGGCTTCCACCACCACCCTCAGCTGCACGTTCTCATGCAGCCGGGCCGACGTGTTGGGGCTGAGGAAGGAGGTGAGCTGCACGTAGCCTCTCTCTGCACACACACACACGCAGACACATCAGTCAAGCTCGCCCCTCCACTTCTGCTGCGTCTGCAGAACTCCAGGGTGAGAACCGAGTTCCAAGGCAGCTCAGGTTCTGAAACTCAGGCGTAAATCAATTGGACCGGACTTCTAGAAGTCGGAAAGGACATTACATCAGTGTGTGCAGTCGAGGCAAGCAGCCTGCAGCCACAGCACGGACCCTACGAAGGCAGTAATTTAGGACGTTTTTCTACGCACCAAAAACACCAAACGCAGATGAAAACTAGTCTTCGGGTCGCCATCATCGCCACCCTGAGGCCGGACGCTCAGTCCCACACTTCATAAACCTAATCGTCACTTTCCATGCATAATTCACCGCTAAAAGCAAACGGCTTCGTTACCACTTTCAGCACTTTAACTCACTCTGCAGAGCACATTTCACGCACCTAAGCCTGTAATGTGTTCTGCCAAGTACATTTACAGGAGTGTGAGCGGCAGCATGAGTGAGGGTGTGAGCAAGAGCACACACACACACACACACACACACACACCTGCTCTCACAGAGCACGCCACTGGGCCCCCAGGGCCCTCCACTGAGCCCCCCCAGGCCCCTCCACTGAGCCCCCAAGCCCCTCCACTGGGCCCCCCCCAGGCCCCTCCACTGAGCCCCCAGGCCCCTCCACTGGACCCCCCCCAGGCCCCTCCACTGGGCCCCCCCCAGGCCCCTCCACTGAGCCCCCAGGCCCCTCCACTGGGCCCCCCCCAGGCCCCTCCACTGAGCCCCCAGGCCCCTCCACTGATCCCCCGGGCCCCTCTGTACAGACGCCCAGTGTACTGCAGACCACCTCGCTTGCAGGCAGGGACAGACCTGCACTGTGTGGAGCTGCCCCACTGGTGTGGGTTTGGGGGGGGGGGGGGTGTTGCTTAAATATAACCTAATTTCAAAAGAATGCAAACATTCCCATTTGATGGGCTCTCCGGCAGGTTCCGTGAGAACGAGCCAGAGGGCGGAGCACCTGAAGGCCCCGGTAACCGCGGAGTTTGAGCAGGCCGTTGCCGGGGGCTTCATTCTAGGTTCACTCGGGTTCGCTTCAGTCCAGAAAGCGACGCCTGTTCACTTCAGCAAACGTGTGACGTCACGTTCTGACCCGGTCTGCTCCTGCTCTTTAACGCCCGGATTATGCGGACTACTGTGTACTCTTTACTGCACGAATCTTCAGCCCCCTAATTGATCCTAATCTAATTGATCCTAATCTAACTGATCCTAATCTAACTGATCCTAAACTAATTGATCCTAATCTAATTGATCCTAATCTAACTGATCCTAATCTAATTGATCCTAATCTAACTGATCCTAATCTAATTGATCCTAATCTAATTGATCCTAATCATTAGTTATTGAAACACGTTAATTTCCTTTACATTTTAGGCAGTCAATCAATGCAACACAACGTGAAAAGCTCGATGTCACTCAAGCCTGTGCAGCTAGCTGGCTAAGTCTCACAGTGAGCAGGAGAGTAGAGAGGTGAAGGCGTGCATGCGTCTGCTGCTCACCCAGCACGGTGATGTCGATGCTGGCCGAGGCATTCTGGTTACCCACGTCCTCTTTCACGTAGCACACGTACTGACCAGAGTGGGCCAGCGTGGCGCGGGAGATGTTCAAGCAGGAGCGCATGCTCATGGCCGACAGCACGTCCGTCAGGGGCTCCACGTCCCCCGCCTGAGGGTCAGAAGGTCACAGAGGTCAAGATGAAGCAGGAGATTGGTTAAAGGAGCACGGGTGAAGGACACGGGAGTGGAAGCTCAGCAACTGGATCTACTAGGACATGTGGCCACACGCCACTTAAAGACACTATGTACATCAGAGTTATGGCGTACATATTGTACACATGGGTGTGGAAGCTGCTCACATTGGAAGCTCAATGCACACACTCTGTTGAACGTCAATATTAAAGTGCTTTTGACTTTTTTTGGGGGGTCTACAAAGAATTGTTGTGTTGATGAATGATGAATGATGAGTGCGTTATGCATTCAGCACTTCACCACTGTGAGTGAAACACTGCCAACTGGCCAATCAGATGGCAGCGTCGTTCTTTCGTTGCTCGGAGCGTGTGGTACGTGGGGTTGAGATCTACACACCAGCCAGCTCCCGGATCAACATTAAACGCAGGTGGACACAGGACACAGATGGGTTCCTGTTCAGATATTGAATGCACAAATAGGCCTGACTGCTTTCTCAGGTTTTGAGGGCAACACAACTCAGTGTGCGATGCTACACATGTGCTGTTTGCGTGTAAATGGTAAAAGAAAACGGTTGGAAAGCTTGAGCTGTGGTCATCAAGGAAACACGGCTGACATCATAGTACAGAAGATCTCTGATAACCATCAAGGGCAAAACAGCAAAACACGCCCTCTTAATGCACTGCAATGGTTCCCGGCTAGTGGGAAATGTAGCAGGGGTGTCCAGCAGGCTACAGCCCAACACAGCCCAACACAGCGTTCCGCCAGTCTGCCCTCCTCACACTCTACAGCCCAACACAGCGCTCCTCCGGCCTGCCCTCCTCACACTCTACAGCCCAACACAGCGCTCCTCCGGCCTGCCCTCCTCACACTCTACAGCCCAACACAGCGCTCCTCCGGCCTGCCCTCCTCACACTCTACAGCCCAACACAGCGCTCCTCCGGCCTGCCCTCCTCACACTCTACAGCCCAACACAGTGCTCCTCCGGCCTGCCCTCCTCACACTCTACAGCCCAACACAGCCCAACACAGCGCTCCTCCGGCCTGCCCTCCTCACACTCTACAGCCCAACACAGCGCTCCGCCAGCCTGCCCTCCTCACACTCTACAGCCCAACACAGCGCTCCTCCAGCCTGCCCTCCTCACACTCTACAGCCCAACACAGCGCTCCTCCGGCCTGCCCTCCTCACACTCTACAGCCCAACACAGCCCAACACACGCTCCGCCAGCCTGCCCTCCTCACACTCTACAGCCCAACACAGTGCTCCTCCGGCCTGCCCTCCTCACACTCTACAGCCCAACACAGCCCAACACAGCGCTCCTCCGGCCTGCCCTCCTCACACTCTACAGCCCAACACAGCCCAACACAGCGCTCCTCCGGCCTGCCCTCCTCACGCTCCGCCTCCTCCTCCGCCCACTCTCCTCTTCTCCAACATATTTCAAACTTTAATAAAAACAAGTTGTTCAGAAACGCTTCTCAGGGACTAGGTGTGGCAGCACATCTTGAGGTGATTTGGGCTGTTGGAGCTCCTCCAGAGGGCTTTCGGGCCGCAGAAACGAGACGGGGAAGCGAAGACGATGCGTTGTATTTTCGGCCCACTCACGTCTTTGTTCGGGAAGTCCCAGGAGAAGTAGACCAGCTCCACTCCATTGGCAGTGCAGTTCACACTGAGAGCCTCTCCCTGCTTCAGCACTGTCTTTGAGGCATTGATGTGGGTGTCCAGCGTTTCAGGCACTGTAGTCATGTGCAACACACACACACACACACACGCACAAACCCATACAAGACAAGCATTGTTTTAACGCCGCATTTTACAAATCATCTGTTTATGAAAGGGAGGGGAAGAGAAATGATGTGAATGAAATGACAGAAAGTTGAGTAGATGGGGCACACATGGCTACAGGTTACAGGCTTAGAGTCCGGCACCCTTATCAGCTTACCATACATATTGCACATACACAGTGAATTACCAGGCTCGAATTCGGTGGGGTGGGGTGGGGGTCTGGGGGTGGGGGTTTAATGTGTATGTGAGCGAGTGGGAGTTGTGGGGGACTCACACCCTCCCCACCTAGTACTGGCCCTTGCATGAACTAATGTCCTTTACACGGTATATAATGCGTTAACATAGGGCAGTGTCATTTACAATGCCGTGAACATAGTGCTGCACGATCTAAACAATTTGAATTGGTATCGCGATAAATCTTTCCTCGATACTGATGATAAACTTTGGGCGATATAATTCGATAAACTTTAGTTTCTATTTACTGTCTAGATAGCGCCACCAACACAATCACACCGCACGCTTATTTGCGTGCTCAGTTGGAGGATTGCGTTTATACAGTAGCACGTTATGGCACGATGGCCAGTGGAGAGAGTCCTGAGAGAAAACATGACGATGAAGGTGAAGGTCTTCTCTTGATGACAAAGAAAGGACACCTCACGTCTCATCAAACGCAAATAAGCCCAAAATACAAAATATGCTGACGTGTAGTACAAACGAAATCCGAAAACACGACTTATTTGTTTTACCATTTCAAAAATACCATCCATCATGGTGCTAGCCAGCCATCACGGAGTGGCATTTATCCTAAACAACAGTAAGTAGTGGTGACTTTTACCCCTATACGAAAAAAAAACATTAATAGTGTTTTCATCACCAGGTCATGAATTTAAGAAGTCAGGTTTTTATTATTTGGGTACGGTAATCAAAAATATAAAATGTAAATTTCATTGTGAGTTTGGGTAATTTGCATACTCTGTGCATGTATGTATTCAGTCTTTTTTTTTTAGAAGGATATTCTTTAAAAGCTGTGACAGTGTTACAAAATTTTGTATCATGATAATTATTGAGATCGATCAATATAGAAAATGATAACATTTTTGGCCATTTCGCCCAGCTCTACATGAACTATATATCAAATCTGGTCACATGAATAGTTTCATACACAAAACCTCATACAACATATTCATATTCATGAGCATACTCCCATACACCGAACATTAAAATCACTCTCTTATTAATCACTGAACTTTAAAATCACAAAGGTCTTGCATACTTCTTTGTTTTTAAATGCACTCTCTCTTTTGTACGACACATACCTAAGATGGTGTAGACGTAGAAGAGGTTGGACCACATCTTCTCTCCAGCCAGCTCTGCTCTGCACCTGTAGGTGGTGTCATTGAGCTGGGCGGTGTAGCCCACGCTGGGGGCGTACGATCCCCTCACGGGGGTGTCTGTCTCCTTGTCATACAGGCTCACGTTCAGACTAGGATCTGTCACCAGGCACGGGATGGTTGCTACGTCGGCTGTTTTAGTCACCATGTAGTACTCGTTCTCCAGAAACCACACGTCAGGATCTGTCAGAAGATCAGCAAGATCCGATGTGATCAATAACCACGCCACACGATCATTAACAGGCAAGGCATAAATACTAAACGCCAGCTGTGCTCGTCACGTGGGTCACTGTCACACCCCCCCCGTAGATGCGCGACTGCACGATGATGCACACGGTGACGTTTGCTTTGCTCCTCACCAGGCACGTAGACGGCCACCTCGCTTGTCTCCGCAGTCTCGTTTTCGTAGCACACGTACACCCCCGTGTGCCTCCATGTTACGTTCTGGAGGGTGAGCGTGCTGGTGGAAGGGCTCGTGTTCTCAGAGCGGAAGACGGGAACGCTCTCTTCTCTTCTCAGGCGCCATGCCACAGGTCCCCAGCCGGAGCACGTGATGGCGAAGGAGGAGTTGGCGGTGAGGATGACCTCTCGAATGTTCGGGTGGAGCTCCAGAGGCGAAGCGAAGGGACACAGCAGGAGCAAGGCTTCGCACAGCACAGCCCAGACAGGAAAACCATTGATTCATGCAGACAGCAGTATCACTCAACCAAAGCATTTGCTGCACGTCTCCCAACTCTGACTATGTTACCCCTGCAACCCTGAACCAGCACATAAAGAACTCATTAGTAACTGCAACCTGTTGGGTTCTGAATCTGAACTTCAAACGGTATAATTCGATAATATATTGTAGCACTCGTGCATTTTGATTAAGTCTTCCATCTGAATCTGGAACGGGTATTTCACAGTCTCATAACTGCATTAGACGGGGTGGAGATGCGTGAGGGGGGGCTGGTTGGTGGCACCATCTCCTGTGTAGTCTGGTACCTGCTGTGAAAGCGGCCAGCGGCAGACGTCCGACACCAAGTCCCTCCATAGCGACTGCGTGGTGACGGCTGAGCGTTTCCTGCAAAAGAGAGAAGAGAAAAACCCTCGTGAGAAGGGAGCACAGCGTTCCCGACGCAGTCTGGGAATCTACAGCTGGACCAAGCGCTGGGGCTCCTGACGTCGCATCTGAACAGCATCCAACCACGATAATCGCAGTCCATTCAGATGGCACCAAGGCGGCTGCGAGCCAAGCAGGTCACCGCTGGTGCTTCTCGCCCTCTTTCCCTCGTCCTGGCGGCCAAGCAGCGTCCCGCGCTGATTGGGGCAGAGCGTGAGCACACCGGGAGCTCCGGGGGAACGGCCTGTACGCATCACGCTCTGCTGCACACACACACAGCCACACTTCACACTCACAGCTACTGTTGCATTGTTTTTACATCTCGCATAGCTGCCTGGCATCCACCCCCCCCAGAATGATTCCAGAATGTTCTCTTTACCAGGCACTAAGGGTCTGAAGCAGACACTACGCAGACAGGTTCTGTATAACATTCTGTTCTAAGAAGATGCAGCACCTCAGTGCAAAGGGCGCGTCTGTCAACAGGCGAAGCTAACTGGGGCGGTCGGCTCGTTCGTACAGGGTAAACCTGCGGTACCCTGGAAAACCTTGGGAATGTCTTTCATCACCTCGCTAAAGAAACAAACACAGGCAGTTACAATAACAGCAGTGACGCCCCCTTCCCCTTTAAGATGGTTTAAAGGCCGCTGATAGGGGTCAAAGGTGACAAAAAAGCCAAACCTACGGAACAACGATAAACAGGATGTGTTGGTAACCAAACACACAGGATCAGAGAAAGAGAGAGAAAAAGCCAAAGAGAGAGGGAGACAAAGTGAAAGAGGAAGAGAATTAGTGAGTGAATGAGAAAAAGGAGGGCAGGCGACTGAGGGAGGGAGGGAGAGAGAAGGAGAGAGGGAGAGAGGGAGGGATGCTGGCCGTGGGAGGAAAGAGGCAGAACAATAAGAAGTGGAGGTCTGAGGTCTGGAAACATTTAGCAGAGGATCAGGGGCCCAGGGCACAGGAGCCAGGATGGGAGCAGGAGAACGGGTGGGAGATCGCAGCGCTGAATGGCGGGGGCGGGATTGGGGCGGGACAGGGCGGGACGGGGGTGGGATGGGGTGTACACCAGCACGGAGGAGGACAAGCCCGGAGGAGGGAAACATGACATCACGGAAACGTTCAGAAGTCCAAAAAGATGCAGCATTTTGTAACTTCTATTTTTACTTCCAAATTGGCTATGAAAACTCAAAACTGATTAATAAGTGATTCAGAGCCTAGAGTTTATCTGAAGTATGAAAACTATGAACTTCCTGTACAAAAAATGGCCTTCGGCAATGACTCATTGGACACTGTGGTGCAATAATTCACTGATTCTTCAAACATGTTTCTCTGTATGGTGGTTTCATATCTCAGTAATTGTTCAGTAACGTTTGGTTAAAAATACACTTGGTTTCAGATAAGATGCAAAGGAAGGTCTGGTGTGATTTAATAGTGAGAATTGATGACATAATCGATAACATAAGGGAAGGACACCCACACACACCTCTCACAACGGCCACTCTGGGACGC